>JAWPHD010020171.1:0-32842 GCA_037043455.1 Cyrtodaria siliqua | reverse complement strand
ATGTATGTATACATATTGTGTATAACCCATTATATGTATGTATACATATTGTGTATAACCCATTATATGTATGTATACATATTGTGTATACCCCATTATATGTATGTATACATGTTGTGTATAACCCATTATATGTATGTATACATATTGTGTATAACCCATTATATGTATGTATACATATTGTGTATACCCCATTATATGTATGTATACATATTGTGTATACCCCATTATATGTATGTATACATATTGTGTATAACCCATTATATGTATGTATACGTATTGTGTATACCCCAGTATATGTATGTATACATGTTGTGTATACCCCATTATATGTATGTATACATATTGTGTATACCCCATTATATGTATGTATACATGTTGTGTATAACCCATTATATGTATGTATACATATTGTGTATAACCCATTATATGTATGTATACGTATTGTGTATAACCCATTATATGTATGTATACATGTTGTGTATACCCCATTATATGTATGTATACATGTTGTGTATAACCCATTATATGTATGTATACATATTGTGTATAACCCATTATATGTATGTATACGTATTGTGTATAACCCATTATATGTATGTATACATATTGTGTATACCCCATTATATGTATGTATACGTATTGTGTATACCCCATTATATGTATGTATACGTATTGTGTATAACCCATTATATGTCTGTATACCCCATTATATGTATGTATACATATTGTGTATACCCCATTATATGTATGTATACATATTGTGTATACCCCATTATATGTATGTATACATATTGTGTATACCCCATTATATGTATGTATACATGTTGTGTATAACCCATTATATGTATGTATACATATTGTGTATAACCCATTATATGTATGTATACGTATTGTGTATAACCCATTATATGTATGTATACATATTGTGTATACCCCATTATATGTATGTATACGTATTGTGTATAACCCATTATATGTATGTATACATATTGTGTATACCCCATTATATGTACCGTGTGTATAACCCATTATATGTATGTATACATATGGTGTATAACCCATTATATGTATGTATACATATTGTGTATAACCCATTATATGTATGTATACATGTTGTGTATAACCCATTATATGTATATTTGAGAATAAGTAAAGCCTGCACAATATCTTATTCCATTCTTCACACTTTTTGAGCTACTAGCTCATCGGGGCATGCGACTTGCAAAAAATTATTAGCCGAAAACACATTTCTACTGACCCAAATTTTTCAAGTGTAATTTGAGTGTTTTTTTTAGACAAATACTCTTGATGTCTAGTTGATCCTAGAAAAATTTCAGGTCGGCCGGAAATTCAAGATGGCCACCACAGCTAAAAATTGATTTAAAATAAATGCGTTTGTAGCGACTACTTCTTCAAAACTATAAGAGATATTGATATGGGACTTTTTCTAAAATGATCAGTATGACATGATGTTGGTCCTTGTCAAAAATCGTTTTGATTTGACGTTAAACATGGCTGCCAGCGGCCATCTTTGTTTACATAGAGTTATATAATGAAAACTTGTAGCGACTACTCCTCTGAAACTACTTGACGGATTTTCATGAAACTTCACAGGAATGTTGCTCTTAATGTATAATTGATCCTAGCAAAATTTCAGGTCGGCCAAAAATTCAAGATGGCCGCCACGGTTAAAAATAGATTTTCAAAAAACAAGTCTGTAGCGACTATTTCCTGAAATCAAAATCAATCAGTAGAGCTTCAAGGTCATTGACCTCTTGTTTTTTGATGTGGCACCCATTTTAACGAGTTTCTGGTATCGTTTCTGATTGGTTGATACAGACGCATCTTCTATGCCAAGATATACAGAATGGCTGACAGCAAATAAATTAATAAAAAACAAAGAGGGAAACTAAATTTGAATGATCAAAAATACCTTAATAAAAAAACGGTAATTATGGACACGTGCTTATGGTTTCAAAATTGTTTCTGCACAAAGGGTCAAAATGTTTGTATTTACAATCGAGCGTTGAAGATGATCAAGACTATAAATATTGCTCCTTCGTCCCCAACCTCGAAAACGAAACAAAATTAAATCAACTTTAAATTAGTTCACACACAGTCGTTAATTTTTGGGTCAGATTTCCTTCCAATTCATTTTGGTATTACATTTTCTTCTAATTTTTAACATGCCCAACGGGCATGTCAGCTTGCAAAATGTATTGCCCGAATTTTTACTGACTTCGGGCTACCGGCTAATTTCGAAGACTGTTAATCGCCAGCATTAATATTAAACATCTGGTCACACCATTACGACTGAACTGGGTCCTATTCCGATATGCTGTACAGCATATAATGACTAGTACTGTTCATCTTTCAGAATAGAGAAGAGAAGAAACGAGGATTTACAAGATCAACCATTAAAGAGATATAAAATTGTCATGGCCGACCCTGGTGTAGATTTGTAGTCAAGTACTGACAAATTGGCTGATAAATGTGATGTCATATCATGCAGGGAACTAGAAATCCAGTCAAGTACTGACAAATTGGCTGACAAATGTGATGTCATATCATGCAGTGAACTAGAAATCCAGTCAAGTACTGACAACAGTGATGACTGACCATGCTGTGATTTGTAATATCCAGTCAGGTACTGACAAACTGACTGACGTATCAGTGATGGCTGACCATTTCAGACTGACTTACAATAGTGATGGCGACCATGCTGTGATTTGTAATCCAATCAGGTACTGACAAACTGACTGACGATTCGGTGATGGCTTACCATGTCAGACTGACTTCCAATAGTGATGGCGTACCATGCTGTGATTTGTAATCCAGTCAGTACTGACAAACTGACAGCAACATTAGTGATGGCCGACCATGCTGTGATTTGTAATCCAATCAAGTACTGACAAACTGACTGACGTATCAGTGATGGCTTACCATGTCAGACTGACTTCCAATAGTGATGGCGTACCATGCTGTGATTTGTAATGCAGTCAAGTACTGACAAACTGACAGCAACATTGGTGATGGCCGACCATGCTGTGGTTGATTTGTAATCCAGTCTAGTACTGACAAACTGACAGTGACAACATTGATGGTCGACCATGCTGTGGATTTGTAATCCAGTCAAGTACTGACAAGCTGATAGCGACGACATTGATGGCCGACCATGCTGTGGATTTGTAATCCAGTCAAGTACGGACAAGCTGATAGCGACACTAGTGATGGCAGACCATGCTGTGGATTTGTAATCCAGTCAAGTACAGTACTGACAAGCTGATAGTGACAATATTGATGGCAGACCATGCTGTGGATTTGTAATCCAGTCAGGTACTGATAAACTGACAGCGACAATCAACTCAACATTTGTCAATTGGAGTTTTTAAATGTTTTTTGTATTATTAAAACTAGCCTTTCTTTGCCAACAAAAGATACGATTGTTAATTCTCAAGCCTTGTCTGCACTTCCCCTACCCACACCTGATCTATGTACTGAATTGTTAAAACATGAGGAGAAAGTCACTTGCTACACTGACATATCCACCTAATATAAACTAAATTGTAGATTATTGTATATTTTGAATTTCCAAACAATGCCGCATAAATTATTGTGTTATCCCTAGTTTTTCATATAAAACTGTATGAAGCCTTTAAAATGCAACTTTTCTTGAATTGTGGATCCCTGTCAAATTTGAAGTTTTGAACGTGTACCCAGTCTTACAATAAGAATAATTTGATGAAGATCAATTTTGCAGTTATTGTTCATAATGCAAGATAATGTGAGTGTTTATGATATTTATTCTATTTATTATTATATTATATTGATTTGTTATTCTGCTTTCTATTTATGGGTCATGTTTTTTGTGTTTTTTTATAAAAAGATGTGTTCAAAATTAAAATGTTCAAATTGATATTAGTTTTTTTCTTTCTGTTTTTAGACTCCATGCACCATTTAAGTACATTTTTATCATGCTGTGGTGTGCTGTCCACTGTCTGTTCATTAACTTGTTTTTGTTTTTTTGATGACTACTGAAACCATTTTATGGATTTTTATGAAACTTTACAGGAAGGTTGAACTTGATGTCTTAGGGTTTCTAAGTCTAAAATTTCAAAATGGTCACCACAGCTAAATATAGATTATCAGAATATTGAATACAATCTTCTCAAAAACCAAAAGTGGTATGCCTTTGGAACCTTCACCAAAATGACTATCACTTGCAGCTGGTCTTAAAAAAATTAAATTGTTTCAACGTCAAACATGGCCGCCAGTGGCCATCTTTGTTAACATAGAGATGTATAGCACTGGTGGTGAATGCTTTTATGAAACTACTTAAAGATGAACGTTGGCCTAAATCAACAAATCCATTGTTGATATGTTTTTAATTATTTTAAAAATATCATTATAAATATGATTTTTACTATGCTATTGATGTCTTTAGTGAAAATATGTAATTGAAAAGGCGAACAGGCATTGCTAACCTCGCCTCTCACCGCTGCTGGTTTGAATCCGAAAAAAATAGCAACTTGTAAAGTGAGAAAGTGTTGATTCTTACGGATTGCGGGATGTCTACAGTACTGGTTCTACCCTTGAAAAGTGGATTGTCTGCCTCCACCACAAAAAAAAATTGACCGTCATATATAAACTTACATGTGTTAAAACTGACGTAAAACACATACAAGCAAAAAACAGACAACAATACAAAGCAGAACGATAACGTTAATATCAGTTCAACATAAATATAATTGTATCACATATTTCCGTATTGCAACATGTATCGCAAATGAAAAATACAACATTATTAAATGATTCAATTTTATATCACATACGACACATAAAGCTTTACCGAATTTTCCCGTACTGATTTGAAAACCTAGACTTGTACTTGTTACCATGGTTGCCATGGTTGCTTGGGTTTTGATGACATAACCACCTTTTTAGCTCGACTATTCGAAGAATAAGAGAGCTTATGTAATCACCCCGGCGTCGGCGTCCCACATCAAGGTTACAAGTCTATATCTTTTACATTTCTTATCCTAGCACAACCAAATTTGTTCATGGGCTTCCTTATAGCATTATCTTAAAGGCTGCATAAGCAATTTTGGTTCCTGTAAACCCTGGGGCTCCCATGGAACCCAAATTCTGATTGCCCTTAAAATATGTCTGTTTCACATCAAATTTTGCGTGTAAGCTGTGTTTACAAGTCTATATCTCTTACATTTCTTGTCCTAGCTGAACTAAATTTTGGAATTGGTTTCCTTATAGTATGTTGTAAAGGGTTTGATAAGTAATTTTGTCTTCTGCAAATTCTGGGCTCCCATGGAAGCCAAATTGTGATGGCCCATAAAATGTGAAATAAAGGCAGATTTAGGTTTGCATGTAAGCATGTATATATCTATAATTTTGGATTGGGATTTGTTATAGCATTATGCATCTTATTACTTCACCCATATTGGGGCATGGGCTGCCTCCATCCCCATCCCCCCGCTACCCCCGCCCCCACCACACTTCCCCCCGCCTCTCACTCCCTCCCCCCCCCCCCCCCCACCCCCACCCCCCCCAGACTTGAAACTTTTTTTTTTTACATATTTCTTTGTTGTTTTAGTCAATTCTTACACATATATGTTGCCCCCTCACACCCTACCCACTCCCGCCTCTCACCCCCATACCCCCACCCCCCTCAACCCCACAAAACTTTTTTTTTTTTTTACATATTTCTGTGTTGCTTTTGTAAATTCTTACACATATATGTTGCTGCACCCCCACCCCCCACTTGAAACTTTTTTTTATTTATTTTTTTACATATTTCTATTTGTTGTTTTAGTCAATTCTTACACATATATGTTGCCCCTCCCCGCCCCTCCCCCCCCCCACTTGAAACTTTTTTTTTTTTTTACATATTTCTTTGTTGTTTTAGTCAGTTCTTACACATATATGTTGCAACCTCCCCCCCTGCCCCCAACCCACTCCCCCCCCCCCCCCCCCCACACGCCCCCACTTGAAACAATTATTTTTTTTTTACATATTTCTGTGTTGCTTTTCTTACACATATATGTTGCCCCCCCACCCCACCCCCCACACACACACTTGAATTTTTTTTATTTTTTTTACATATTTCTTGTTGTTTTAGTCAATTCTATGTTGCCCTCCCCACCCCCCGCCTCTACCCCACTCAAACTCGATTTTTTAATTATTTTTTTTCTTCATATTTTTGTCTTGTTTTGGTGAATTATTACATAGCTTCTTACACATATATGTTGTTCTCACCACCCCCACTCCCCCACCATCCACCCCCGCCTCTCTCCCACCCCCACCCCGCACCCCACTCAACTCGAATTCTTTTTATTTTATTATTTTTTACATATTTCTGTGTAGTTTTGGTCAATTCTTACACATAGTTATGTTGTGCTCCCAACCCCACCCCACATTGTTGTAGCCTTGTTTTCTGATGGTATATACTAGCTATAAATTTATTATTCTCTGAAAAATCGAATAGTCGAGCTGCGCTGTTCTCCGACAGCTCTTGTTATTTATTAAGGATAGCGCAAGCAGAATCTTTGATGATACCTATAGTGTGGGGCATGTATTACCTATACCTGTACCCATGTTAGAGTGACCGTGTCAGATTTTTTAAAAATTAGCAAATTCTTTGGCCGTTACTTTGAAAACACGTGTTTGAACACGTTTAGTCTAATTAAACCAAACTCCAAACTTCTCTGAAGTCAGAAGAATGCTCGGACGGGTCTGCGTAGGGCAAAGGTAACCATGAATAAGCTTGGTTCCTTGGCCTTCCCTTGACGCTCCACACCTGCGAGAATCCTGGGAAGTCCAAAGAACTGGGCTTAGTAAGTAGTGTGTCAAAAAAAATTGATTCACTTCTAAATATAAAATTACTCCAGTCCTGCCCCACGGGGTCAAGACATCCTGGAGATTGTAGAGGAGGTGGATTGTATAGGTCTGCTAGATGCAGCACTTCCTCTCACAGATGATGTGGAATACTTCATCGACGAAGAACTACTTTGTCCTGACCTGGCTGAGGTTGCATTGCTAGCCAACGAGGTGTTCGAATATGCAGCCTTGTTTGGTATAGCACTATTCTTGCTGACCTGGCTGAGGTTGCTATACTGTTCAAAGAGGTGTGCAGCCTTATCTGGTATAGCACTACTTCTTGCTGACCTGGCTGAGGTTGCTATGCTGTCCAAAGAGGTGTTGGAGTATGCGGCCTTGTCTGGTATAGCGCTACTTCTGGCATACTTGGATGATTCTGCATTGTTTGCATTAGAGGTAGTGGAGCCGACAGACTTTCCTGATGGACGCCTGCTTATTGTAGACTTGGCTGATTCGGCATGGCTGGCATGAGAGGTAGTGGATCCGACAGACTTCCCTGATGGAGGCCTGCTTATTGTAGACTTGTCTGATTCGGCATGCCTGGCATGAGAGGTAGTGGATCCGACAGACTTCTCTGATGGAGGCCTGCTTATTGTAGACTTGGCTGATTCGGCATGCCTGGCATGAGAGGTAGTGGATCCGACAGACTTCTCTGATGGAGGCCTGCTTATTGTAGACTTGGCTGATTCGGCATGCCTGGCATGAGAGGTAGTGGATCCGACAGACTTCCCTGGTGGAGGCCTGCTTATTGTAGACTTGGCTGATTCGGCATGCCTGGCATGAGAGGTGGTGGGTCCGACTTTACTGATGGAGGACTTTTACAGTTATTATCTGGACAAGAAAAGTAGTATAGCCAGACGGAAGGAAGGCGGGTGGATGGACACACTGTTTTGCGAAGCATAAAACGGCATGTTTGTGATCAGTGATATTAGTGTATTAATGGAACCTTTATCAAAATGACTTGTATGACTTGCATTTAGGCCTAAACAAAAGTAAAGGGACTGGATGCGATCTGGAAGAATTGTATGTAAAAATCCTAATACGAATACAACCATCATAATGTGTTTCATATTCAATGTGCAGTCACTAGGCCCCGTGAAGCGTCCGACTTAATCGGGATATAGCTCTATGACGTCACATATTGTGTAAACCTCTCAATACGATGTCAGACATTATAAACCTATACTTTTGTATATATATATATATATATATATATATACTGTGTAAGTAATGAACTCATTGACCGTTTCAGTTTATTTTTAGACATACTATATCTAGTGTTAATGAAATAGTTTGGCACGGAAAACCCAACGACTCGGCAAGTTTTTATGGCACAAATTATTACTATTAATTAGTGATGCTTTAAGGCTATAATACACTTTTATTTTGTGATTTAACCTCGCTTTTTGTGTCGCCTTTTCGAAGAAAAATGCGATGCGTAGGGATCTCTTTGTCGTCCGTCCGTCGGTCACGAAAACTTGACGTTGGCTATAACTTTCTCATTTCTTGATATTTCTTCATCAACTTTCAATATATACTCATCATGACAACATCGACATGACCATACTAAAATATAAAGGTCAAGGTCACACTGAAGGTCATTATATGGGTTAAATACTATTTTTTTCTTCACGAAAACTTAACGTTGGCTATAACTTTCTCATATCTTGATATTTCTTCATCAAACTTTCAATATATACTCATCATGACAACATCGACATGACCATACTAAAATATAAAGGTCAAGGATACACTGAAGGTCATTATATGGGTTAAATACTCATGGTTTTATTCACCAAAACTTAGTCAGACTGGTTTGTCAATGTCATTTATCTGGGTCCAAAAAACCTTACTCGGTAAAAAAATTTGGACCAGGCTATATAAAGTCATATAAAAATAAAACTTGTGGACAGAATTTAAGTTTCTTTTTTTAGTAACCAAGGCCTACCCTACCCGGTTAATTAAGTACCAGAAACGTTAAATTCCAAACAAGATTTGATTTCAAAAAAATATCGCGAACACACAAGTGGTCTGTAAAAAAGGTTGCAAAGTCCATAAAAAGTAACAGACATTCTGCTCAACCAATAAAAAGATTTTTAGATTTTTTTTTTTGCAAACTTTCATTGTAAACGATAATTATTGTTGATTGCTGATCTATTTTCAATTATCAACTGAGATAATAACGGTTATGGTCGAATGTCATGGTTCAGCGATCATTGTACGGGTTCGAACAAGGTTTGTGTATTCGACCAGGGACAGGCTCATGGAGTGTCATGGAAATGGTGGCGGTTGTACTCATTATTGAGAAATTTTGCAACTTTTTTTAGTGACCCTTAGTGCATTCGGATAGCTATTGTGATTGTTTACCGGTGATATTGTTTTGATTATTTTATTTTATGTAATGGAATACATTGTTGTCTTTGATTTGATTAAAATCCGTCATCTGGTTTTCTTTTTATGCGCCATTATATGCCCTGGTCCAAAACTTTTTTTACCGAGTATATTAAACGGGGTTTGACCTTCTGCATAAATGGGCCCCCTCTACATGGGTGCAACTTGAGGAACTTTCAGTAATTTACTTTTACGGAGCTTCCCTCTATACCTTTTGAGATTTCAAGTTCATATTAAAAACGTACGCTTCGTTAAAAAGGCACGCTGACTTTTTAACTATTGTGTTTACATAAGCATTACCTGTGCTATAATTAAACCATTTGGATCTGCACGTGTGTGGTGTATTGCCTAGTTAAGGATGTGTAACGACACAATACGTTGTCGTATGTTGGCGCCATCCGCTGAGGCCCACTAGGGAATAATTGGGGGAAAACAATTGTATATCCTGTCCAAATGTGAATGCATTTAAAAGCGTTCGATTTGGTATGGTCATTTAGAGACTTGAGGCACAACATATATAAAACCGGTTTTGTCCTGCTGTATAAATGGGACCCTCTAAATGGGTACAACTTGGAGAACTTATAGTAATTTATACGTTCGACTGCCATTTTGCTAAATGCAGAGCAAAGTGTTTCTTGCTGCAACAATTTTTTATAAACACCCCTCTCCCACCCCTTCCCATCCTAACCACTAACTCTATACAGACAGTAAAGCGATACAGGTTCTCTTGTGTATTTGCTATTTGCCAAGCTTAGGCCAGATTGTTGATATTAATAAAAGTTCGAAGGTGTTCAAAAACCAGCTATATCTGTTTAGTAACACCAGTGTTATGGCCCCGATATTATGCACTCCATAATGCCTTCATTTTTAATCTGATCTTTACCAAACTTGGCTCAGTTGTTTAATTATTAATAAAAGCCCTGACACGTTTGAAAACCAGCTATATCGAAGTAGCACCAGAGTTATGGCCGTTAAATTATTCAAAAAATATATTTCTTCATGATTTCCCTTTCTAACTCTAGGTAAAACTGTGACCCCGGTCGAAGCCAGATTTGATCCCGGGGTCACCGTTTGAAAAATTTTTATTAGAGGACCATCAGTGCATGCTACATACGCTAAATGAGAGCTCCTTGCCTTGTTGTTTCAGAGAAGACTTTTTAAGTTTCCCCTATGTCACTGTCGAGATAGAAACAACGTGTCGCGTTTTTTAAACACTGTAGATTTCACAAGATGGCGGACGAGGTAGTGTGTTAAAATACACGTTTAATGCTCTTTTGAAATTGTTCGTATTGGCGAGCATCAACCAACCAGATCGGACCAGTAACGCCCTGCCACCACCCTCCCCCACTCCCCGCCTGCCCCACTTGAAACTCGATTTTTATATATTCTTACACATAAAGCTATGTTGCACACACCCACCCATTACGCCCCTCCCCCACCTCCACCCCCACTGGATTTTTTAAATTTGTGTTACCCCCACACACCCCACCCCCCAACCATCCCAACACACCATCATCACTACCACCCGAATGTTGTTGTTGTTTGTTTGTTTTTGCATATATCTGTGTTGTTTTGTTTTATCAGTTTATCAATATGTTTCGCCTCACAACCATACCAACACCTTCCGAATGTTTTTTTTTTTTTTTTACATATGTCTGTGTTGTTTTGTCTTATCAAATATACTTTTTGCTTTTGCCAATATACTGGTTTACCCTCAGTCATGAGTATTAACACCAGTGAGTGCTAGAGGAAATTTTAGTGGAAAACGAAAAAGGTGAGATAGAGTAGAAGGATTAGTAAAGATAGAAGGAAGTACAGAGAGGGAAAGAGTAAAGAAGATAGAAGAGTGTTTAAAAATTAAATGAGGCGCGAGTGTTGGGTCTTGAAGGAATCCAACGACTCTGCCAGAGGCAGGTGTTAACGGGTAGCTGGTTCCATTGCACAACGGTTCGCGGGAAGAAAGAAAATCGTGTGTAGTCCTTGTCAGCCCTTAGCTGATGATACTGGTGTTGGCGTCTACCTGAGCCTCTGGTGAGGTATTCATCCTCATTTATGGCTACTAAATTATTACGAATCTTGTAAAGCATACATAGTCTAGAGTCAGCTCGTCTTTGCTCGAGAGATCTCCACTCCAGATCGTGCAACATGTCAGTAACACTAGATGTGTTATGATACCTATTTGTGACCCATCTCGCTGCTCTTCTCTGCACCATTTCAAGTTGGTGGACTAGTCTATGATTGGATAAGTCACCTACTTTGTCTTTAGTGGTGGACTTAGGGTCCCATACAGTGGAACAATATTCCAATTTGGGGAGAACAAGGGATCTATAGGCCCTTTCTTTAATAGTCTGTGAGCCAATTTTGATGTTGCGTTTCAGAAAACCTAGAGTCTGGTTTGCTTTTGAAGAAACAGAACTAATGTGTTTATTCCACTTTAAGTCGTGGCTAATGCTAACACCAAGATACTTCATCAGAGGGACGGATGAGAGTGTGTGTCCATGAAGGGAATACTTATGTAGTGTAGGGGCTCTTTTAGTAGTGATGTGAATCAATTCACATTTTTCAGGGTGAAAAGCCATCTGCCAGTCTGCTTCCCATAGTTCAAGGCTGTGTAGATCGTCTTGAAGTTTTTTGCAATCGCCCTGAGTGTGTATAGATAGGTACAACAGCGTGTCATCTGCGAAAAGACGGACTGTACTGTGAGTGACATACTCTGGGAGGTCGTTTATGTAGACCAGAAATAGAGCTGGCCCAAGGACAGACCCTTGAGGGACGCCTGAAAGTACTGGGACTGACGAACAACTCACATTGTTTTAGCCTTGTTTTCTGATTGTATATACTGGCTATACCATTTATTATTCTCTGAATAGTCGAGCTGCGCTGTCCTCCTACAGCTCTTGTTTAATATAAATTTCCATATTTTACAGATTGTTTAGTGGATCGCCCCCTGAATCCACTCGTAAACTCACCCCACCCACTACACACTAAATAAAATGAACATAACAAAATAAACAAGCTTAAGTTAAGTCATGGACATACAGTAGGTCTATGGTTAGGTGCTTTTTCCCCCAGATCAGGCTATAAAACAAGCGAGATTTTTTAATTTTTCTTTTAGGAGAATGTCTGAAGGGGTAATATATAATAAATATCCCGGCACCCTTCGCCCATTACCTTTTGTTAACCTAATACTTGAAAACTTTATACTAGGTACATTATACACAACGCAGTTTCGTGACACGTTGTCCACAGTGGAAAATATGTACTTATGCGCATGCGCATGCAACGTTGGGAGAGACGCGCACTTGTCAATATATTGTCAATACACATGTATAGCGATCTACAAAAAAACGATATATTATGTAAAATATGCTTCGGAAAAAAATAAAACCGAAAGTAAATGGTAAATAACTTATTATTTTGTTAGATTATCGTCATGGTTTAGGCACATAAGTCTGATAAGCTGCTCAATTTCGTTCGAAAATCACATGGGTGTTCGAGCGTTTTTTCCAGTCGGGTTTTTCGCAAAGGAAATTAGGCGTATATGCAGTTACAAAGAACGTCAGAATAATAAAAAAAAACTGCATAGGAGCCAATTTATTAGGCTAGCGGACGAGGTAGATGTCGTTTAAATGTACCTGTATTTCGTGTATTTGGTACTTAATTACCATTCTAGCTCGGCCAGTGTGTGCAAGGATGTTTTAATTCAACACGTCAGCTCTCTATTAGTCGTTTTCTCTCATTTTAAGCGCAGTCTGTGTACAAAACCGACGGTTGTCTTGTTTTTAAAAAATCAAAGCGAGGGACGATCGCTATTTTTGCTTCTTCTGATCACAGACATTAATAAACAACCAATGAAGTAACCAAAATATCACGTGGCACCTTAACTTTTCCTTCTATCTTCTGTCTCAATTATTCACTGATTTTGATGAGAATACATTCAAAAGATTCATAGTGAATAGCAAAATGGTATTATAATACTTCATGTTTATTTTCAAAATAAAAAATTGTATAAAAATATGTTTAAAGTAAACAATGTCATAATTTTTCGCTTTTTTCTTAAAAATCAAGGTTTTGACATGTTCAAAGTTTCCTTCAAACACCGTTTTTGCTCTAAATGTAAGAGAAAGCAAAATACTATCATTGGAAAGGCAATTACATTTGTGATGGGATTTGGCATGAATGAAACTTGTATCTACAAAACTCTTCATGATATATCTGATTAAAGTTGGGAAATATTTTGTGAAATTTTCGCACTGTGCCACGTGAAATTTAGATAATTTTCGTAGTGTCCAATATATTTGTTATTAGGTCTGTGTTCTGATGAATGGAAAACATTTGATATAAAAATAACCTATTTCTTTATCTCCGGAATACAACGGAAAAGTACGATATAAAAATAACCTATTTCTTTATCTCCGGAATACAACCGAAAAGTCTAATGGTCTGAAAAACATGCCAATCAGTAGGAACGCCACGGACCTATAACATATCAGTTCTGTTCGCATTTTAACTCCGCGAACATGGACTATTTCTTTGTATTTTACGGACTATTTTACGAATTTTCAACTAAAACAGACGCCATTTTTTTACACCCGAAATTGGGCGCGCTTCGTCGGCGAGCACTACGGGTACCTATGGAGTCTAACAACACGCGTACAGTGTTTCATACCGTAGTTATGTAAAAACTAATACCTTACCGGACGAAATAACGTCCCATTATGTGTCAACACGATGCAGTGTTGGTGACTGACAGGTCACCGTGACATAACTTGACACGTGAAATTGACATGTTGTTGCAAGTTGGATTTGGGATTATTGTCTGCTACTGGAGGTCCATGATCAAGGTATTTGTTTTGTCATTAAAATGTGTTTGTTAATAAACAGTACACACCCCTTTTAGATCGTGCATATTTAGACATTGGCCAACTACAGTGCCTAAAAAAGTAGTGTATAGTGTATAATAGAAAGTTCATAATCACTATTAGTGTACTCCGATCTTTCCAGTAACTGGATGTACTGTAGAACGTTTCGTGGAATAAAAAATTGCTAGTAGAAATGCTATCAATGTCCCCCGCACCCCGCCCCAACACAAGTACGGTAGGTGTGGGGGTAGATGGAGCTTGCATACCGAAAACAAGGAGGGGGTAAGAAAACTAGAAACCCCCTCCACCCCCACCCCTCAGATGCATGAATGTAAATAGTTAGCGTTGTCTCTATATCGTTATGTTATCCCCATTTTCTCGCACATTCGTGAATACATAACCCGATACAACTACCATTGAAACAATGTAATCTGCCATAGACATTTGACTGAAATCGGTCAGATTTATGTACAGTAAAGTTTTGAGGCAAGGAAGTGATTTTGAATTTACATTTATTTACATTCTGTTGCGAAAAAAACAACGCAATTTTTTTAAAAGCCTTTAAGGCGGTGTAGCTACTACGCTTGCCTCCAGTGTGTCTCAAAAGAAATGACTATTCCATGGGCTGGAAATATGCTGTGAAAGTGGAACAATGTTTTTAATGGATCTCCAGTTGGGCTACATTATATTTTACATGTATAATGAATGATGAGAGATGTTTTTATTACATTAACAGTGTTATTGAGCACAAGTAGTATTCATGCTTTATTCAATTTAGTTATTTTATCTTTTCTTTTTTAAATATGTTACATTATGTACAACAAAGGATAAACTATGTCTGTTTGATCATTGACATTGGATTGATGTTGTTTTCAGAGAGGTCTCAAATGTGAATCGTGCCCTTGAGCAGCTCTAAGTGAATTGATACTGACGACTTCAGAATGTCAAGCCGTATTAAATGCCATTGGATCATATGGAGGTAAGAGCCTTTTTAAAAATTGTTTGCACTTGTGTAGTTCTTTAAATGGAGCTTGTGTTATGCTTGCACGGTGCTGTTCAAAGTTAGAGTAAAAATATTTCAGTGATATTTCAGTGCAGCGTGATTGTCATATGAGCTCGTGTAAACTACATGTACTGGATACATGCGAAAACAAGTTGTGTTAAAGGGACACTAGGCAGTCTTTATTTGTTTAAAACTTCTGCAGTTCGGTTAATTTTTCTGCATAGTTTGCATTTGTGCATCATTAATATTATTTATTAGAATAGTTCAGAAGAAATTGTTTTACACATTACTAACTGTTGATAATAGTGCACCTATAATAATTTATTTAACTTTTAATGCAAGCAGGTTTAAATTTAACATGTTACCAGGTTAACAAATGGAGATGCTAATGTTAAAGCTTGATAAATACTTCAAGATTGCCGTGTGTCCCTTTAACATCATCTAATTGGTCTATGTGATGGGTCCTGAATTTATTAAAGGGACACAGAGCAAATTTCCAATCTTGTGTCTGTTTTACACATTTTCACATCAGAACAGACCACACATCTACAAAAGAGTCTTCTCAACTGCCCTATTTAATCATGTTTTATTTCTAAAACTTGCGGCATCACCAGGTTTTGAGAGAGAAAATAAATTGTTGTATATTAATGTTTTCTCCCCATGTAAAATGACCTTACTAAGTCATTAAAGTAAAATATCCTATGAACAAAACGTGTAAAATTTAACAATTTTAGATGTTTGGCCAGACTTGTATTTTATTCCCCTTCTAGTAAAAATGGCTTATAGAACATTGCACCCTCTGTCAGATTTAACTTTCCTTATAATAGATTCTTGCTGTACTGTTGGGTGAAACACATTACAATGGTTCTATAATCATGTCAGTTCAATCATATACTCGTATGATACACAATATAATATGTATTGACCCTTTACTTGATGTGCCATTTACTCAGTTTTGGTCAAGGGACGTTTATAGCATATCGGCTTTGAATCCAGTGAACACGGATTCAATTCTTACTGGCGCCACTGGGTTACTTCGATGTGTCCTGCTAGCCTCGTTCGTCTGATGGGAACGTAAACCGGGTGGTCCTGTGTATCGGAGTCTGTCCTCCCTCCAAGCACGTTAAAGAACCATAGGTATCTAATCGGTAGTAAGCGTAGGGCAGGGTTCCTGGATGCCTATGTATCTTTCCTCCTCTCTTTCGGGCGGTTCGAAATAACCTAAACAACGTGTTGATGAGGCGTTAAACAATAATTAAATTTTAAACTGTCCCATTCCCCTAAATATGCCCTAGATACCTCTCGCAACACCTGATTCAAATTGAATACTCTGCTCGACTTATATTAACTTTTTATTCTATGTCTTTCTTTTCTTTCAGTCTGCACGTCATGTGGAAGAAGACTCCATGTACACCACTGGCCAGAGTCAATGCTGAAGTTTATGTTCGCTCAATTATTTGCTTAATAAAGTATACATATGAACTAAAATATTGTCTTTATAATTATGTCTTCCACCACAAAGTGGTAGGTGAGACAGATTAGATTTGGCCTTTCCGTTCGTCTGTCACAAATCTTGTCTGCGCTACTTGTTGGATTTTGACGAAACTTTGTACAAACTCTTTATTACTTTCTCTGAAGCTAATTTCATAAAACTTCATACTTTAAATGCCTTTGGTGAAATGATAATCCCTGTTTATTTTGAAGTCAGTAGTTGAAAGGTCCGTTACCATGACCGGAAAATGAAAAGTATTGCCCACACAGTTTTTCCTCTTACCTAAAGCAAATTTCATGAAACTTCATTGTTGGACAGTGGAAAGAGGATGATCGTTTGATTTTTAGGTAAAAGGTCAAGTTCCCTGCAGACATCCACTATCCAAGGATAAGCATATGTTACAACACACATGTTATAATATTAATGGTATAATATATGAATATTTTCTTGCACAATGTTGAATCCAGTAAAACAAGTGGTTTTGTTCACCGATACTGTCGCCTGTGAACCAAACCACTTGTTGTTAAATTACAGGATTCAACAGTGTGTAAGACATATTCCGATCATCAAATTTTTTTTAAATCATAAATTAAAAAATATATATATTAAAACAAACAAAACATGCTATTTGATGAAAACAGACGTATTCAAATTTTCAAAATAGCAATATTCGCAGAATATAGTAGATTTCAACTGCTGAAAACAAACATGTATTTTTTTTCCAGGAAATAATACTTCTATGAATATAGTATATATGTTCAGGGAAATGTTTAATATGTCTGTTTTCAAATACTACAAATCGTAACGCACCGCACATGTATATTCAGTATTTACTTTCAATATAGTAGTGAGTATGACTGCGTTCTGGGACCATATAAATATAAAAGAATAATATATATAAATAAATATATATATAACTATATATGCCCTATAAATATAAACGACCCGCACTTTATGGATTCACGCGTACAGTGTTTCACAACACCACTAATCTGGCAAGTGCTCCATTGACACAATGTCATGTCCACGTTTATGTTATGAAATCTTCGAGTCGACACATAATCATGTTTGTTACCGACAGTAGCATGTATGTTACTCGTCAGTCATTTATTTACTTGGTTAAAGGGACAAATGCCAATCTTGCTTTCTTTAAAACTCGAGTCGCCCCCTCAGTTTTAAACGAACAGTTAAAAGAATATACTTCTTTCTGCCTTATATTAGTTTATCGCTTTTTCTGGTTTCGAAAATTAACTCTGCAACGTATGTTGCCGCCATCATGATTTCATTTTCCGATATACCGTTGCAACATTGTTTGTTAAAATAAATTGGCCACTCTGACATAAACCCAAAGCATGTATAGATAAAAAATTTAGTGTAAAATACATGAACACATACATTTTAAATATATGTGTTTACATAACGAAATTATATAATTGTTTCTGTAGCCGGTCGTCTTTCCTTAAGGAATATGAATGTTGCCGTCTTTGGGTCGGACGGTCCTGTTACTTAATTAGTACTTGTCTCCGTTTATTGAAATTCTACATATATACAGAGGAGAGATGTATCTATATGATTTTGTTATTATGCTCGCTTCTAAAATGACGAAATAAATCGATTTGAATAAAAGGCGCATTCTCAGCAATACACAACGTATTGTGTGTACGGGTTGGAGGGGGGAAACCCACGGGGTTGGAGGGATACTACCGTAATGTTGCTCTCATAAATACTGTTAACATACTACATCAATAATATAACAACTACTGAACAATGCTGAAATCGATTTATCTTTATAAATGAATTCATAATTCCACAATTTTATTCCGTGCGAAGATCGATTTGGAACGTCGATTCGGCGTATTTAAACGATTACGGTGTACTTTGTTAATTTTCGGGGGAAAAAAGTACTTGCCTCCGATTTTTTTTATATTTTACATATCTACAGAGGAAAGATGTATTTTGTTTTTTCTCTCGCTTCTAAAATGATGAAATAAATCGAATTTGATTAAAACTGTGCATTAGCAGCCTAATCAATACGGTATGGAGGGTGGTGGGGGTGGAATGAGGGGCGGGGCTGCAGGGATACTACCGTAATGGTGTCCTTGAGAAAAACGGTGAACATTCTACTCTAATCATTTATTAAATACAGAACAATGTTGAAATCAATATATCTCTTAAAAAGGATTTCATAATTTCATGGTTTTATATCCTTCGTGTACATTAACTTCGAAAGGCGATTGTTCATATTTTAGCGAACACGGTGTACTTTGTTAATTTTGGGGAAAAAAAAGTACTTTTTTCTGATTGACTTTAAATTTTGGGTTTTAATAGTAGACATGTCAATGAACACTTTCGTGAAAAAAAATTCATTCTCGCTGTTAAAACTTAATTTTTTTGCATTTTTTTCGGATTCAGAAAATTAGCACTGCAACATATATTTTCACAATCCTCATTTCCTTTCCCGACGTACCGTTACAATTTTGTTTGTTAAAACCTATTCTGAGCACTCCGGCATAAACCAAAAGCATGTATAGATCAGAAATTTAATCTGGAATGCATGGATACATACATTTGAAATATATGTATTGAAATAATGGAATTATTTCATTTATTGTGTACCCGGACGCGTCTGTAAATGTATATGCATTATGCCGTCTTTGAGTCCGTGGGTCATGTTAGTTAATTTTGGGGAAAAAAAAGTACTTGTCTCCGATTTCATTAAAAATTTGCATATGGACAGAGGAAAGATTTATCTACGCGTACATGCATTTGTTTTTATTCTCGCTTCTAAAATGACAAAATAAATCGATTTTGATTTAAAAGCGCATTTTTGGCAATTTAAACCTTAAAACAACCTAAATTCATCCCTTTGAAAAAAATACCTTTAACTATTAATGGGAATTACACGAAGTGTACACCAATTCTGTTCGACCAATGTAGTTTGTGAATATTATTACTTTAACAACGATCTGTGATGGTGTTTTGTTATAATCACAGTTTATAAATAAGAGGTGAAGAAATCTGACCAGTGACAATTTTCCTGATAATGTCATTTTGTTATCGATTTTATCACGTGACCTTGTTTGATAAATATTCATACGCCATAGGGCTGGCGTTCCTACTGAATGAGACGCATTATTATGCATTTGAAAATAACACCAAGTACACGGTGTAGAGCGCATGCACTTTGTTGACGGCACGGTGTCGACGTTAACAACTTCTGTGTGTAGCCTTTGAATTTAAACACGGTGTAGTGTAACAAGATATGATTCACTTGAAAGTTGTTGTCTACAAATGAACGTCTGAGTTTACCTACAATTTACTTTATAAAATAATAAGATTTTGTTCGAATATAGCAACACATTTAGGTGTAGCACACCTATTGCAACACAGGAAGTGTCGGCCTGGGGTAGTCGCATAATGGCGTCAATAAATGATTCTCATTTCTTTTTGTAAAAAAAGGCATTTTCACTAATTTAAAGTGCTACTTTTGGTTTATATCACATTGTTGATCTATTTGTTACATTTTTAGCTCTACGTCGTCCGTCTGTCGTCCGTCCGTCGTCCGTTAACTTTTCTTTAAACGACTTCTCCTCAGAAACCGCTTGGCTAATTTTGACCAAACTTCACATGGATGATCCTTAGATGAATGCTTTTTAGATTTGTTAAAATTAGGTCAGCGCTACATCCAAGATGGCTGCCATTACCATATATGGTCGAAACCTTAAAAAATCTTCTTCTCCAAAACCGCTGGACAGATTTCAACAGTTTTTCTTTTAAAATGATCGCCAACGCCTAGATTATCAAGTTTGTTCAAATAAAGTCCCCGGGGTCAAAAATGGCCGTGCCTTGGGGGTCCAATGTTTGTATATTGAGGTTTTGCATGTTTTTCATATAGACATATAGGAAAAAACTTTTAAAAATCTTCTTCTCTGAAACCACAAGGCACAGAGCTCTCATGTATTACAGGTAGCATCAGCTTATGGTCCTCTACTAAGATTGTTCAAATGGTGACCCTGGGGTCAAATTTGTCCCCGCCTCGGGGGTCACATAGACTTATATAGATATATTTTTTAAAAAATCATCTTCTCGGAAACTACAACAGCCAGAGGTTTAATATTTTGCATTTGCTATAAGCTTGTGGTCCTCTACCAAGTTTGTTCAAATGGTGACACAGGTGTCACATTTGGCCCCACCCCGGGGGTCACAGTTTTACATAGGCTTGTATAGGGAAAAACTAAAAAAAATCTTCTTCTCTGGAACCACATGGCACAGAGCTCTCATGTATTACATGTAGCATCAGTTTATGGTCCTCTACTTAGTTTGTTCAAATGGTGACCATGGGGTCAAATTTGTCCTGCCCGAGGGTCACAGTTTTACATAGACTTATATAGGATTTTTTTTTAAAAAATCTTCTTCTCGGAAACTACAAGAGCCAGAGGGTTGATATTTACATTTATTATAAGCTTATGGTCCTTTAACAAGTTTGTTCAAATGATGACTCTGGGGTCACATTTGGCCCCGCCCCAAGGGTCACATGTTTTACATAGACATGTATAGGGAAAAACTTAAAAAATCTTCTTCTCTGAAACTGCAAGAGCCAGAGGTTTAATATTTTGTTGTTGATTCTTTACCAATTTTGTTCAAATGGTGACCCTGGGGTCGCATCTGGCCCCGCCCCGGGGGTCACAGTTTTACATAAATGCTTGTTTTAAATTTTTAAATTTTATTTTTTATTTTATTTTTTTAATTGTTTTATATATTTTTTTTTTTTTTTTTTTTTTTTTTATTTTTTTTTTTTTTTTTTTTTTTTTTTTTATTTTTTTTTATTTTTTTTTTTTTATTATTATTTTTTTTATTTTATTTTTTTAATTTTGTTTTTTGATTTTTTTGATTTTTTAAATTTTTATTATCTCTACTGGCCAACTTGGAAAACCAGCCAGATCGGACCAGTAATGGCGGAGTTATGGCTCTTGATTTAGTTAAAAATGCTATATAGTCAGTCGCTTCATTGATGTCATGAGAGCCATATTAGCCAGTAGAGCGTCCACAGGCCCTCTTGGGCCTCTTGTTCAAGCATTGCCATGTTAAAATTGTGAGTTTTTAATTTATTTTGCTTATATGGAAATGAGTGTATGAATACAATATTATGGCTTTTACGGCTTATTCTTTCATGTAGATAAAAAAATATCTTTGGTAGATGAAAAATTATACTACATGTACGGAAAATATGAAAAAAAAGACATAATAGCATAGTTTGCAGCTTGTTTTTTTTTTTTTTTTTTATCACTTTTATCGTTTTCGTTTGCAGTCTTCCTTTATGAGTCTTTTTTTATGATTTCGTGTTTATTTTTTGATTTGAGTATAATTTTGATAACAAATCAACTTTTATTAAAAAATCTTAAAATATAACACTGGCTCAGCTTATTTCAGCACCTTTCTTTTAAAAAAATCATATTTTGTTGATTTCATGTTTATTCGTTGATTTGGGTGTACTTTTGATAACAAATCAACTTATATTAAAAATCTCAGAATATAACACTGGCTCAGCTTATTTCAGCACCTTGTATTTTGGGCGTTTCTGGATCAAACTCAAGTTGAGCCAGAACACCCACCTAAAAAAAAAACATATTTTGTTGATTTCGTTGATTTGGGTGTAATTTTGATGACAAATCAACTTATATTAAAAACTCAGAATATAACACTGGACCAGCTTATTTCGGCATCTTGTGGTAGGAGTTTTATAAAAAAAATCATATTTTATTGATTTCGTGTTTATTCGTTGATTTGGGTGTAAATTTAATAACAAATCAACAAATTTGTTTTGTATTAAAAAAACATTTTTTATAATTATATTACAAAAAAACGCACAGACTATTTTTGTAATTTGGGTGTAATTTTGATAACTATTAAAAAAATTTAAACTTGCAATCTTCACTACCCCTATTCAAAAAAATGGTGATTTATTATATATGTATTTTGGGGGTTTTCTGGATCAAACTCGAGTAATTTTGATAACTATTAAAAAATCTCAAAATATAACTCTGGCTCAGCTTATTTCAGCACCTTGAGCCAGAAACCCCAAAATACATATATATCAAAATAAGGCTCTTCCGTTGTTCGTACATTGGTTAAACTTTAACCTTGGTTAAAACTGCTAATTTTGGGCTGTTAGCCCATATTTATATAAGGAGTATATTTATCACTGCATTTATCACAGGTTAAAATTTAAAGTAATGAACGAACAAATTGTGTATTTTTTTTAATGTGTATTTATATTAACACTGAACTTGTGTCTCAGTGAAATATATCAGGTATTCACTCAATACCAACATATATCCTCAAGTATTTTTTTGTGTGTTCATGCCTTGGACGAGTACATTACAGGAAGGGAAATCTGTATGGCTACATATGAGGACTTTAGAGAAGACGTTTAAAACACAGAGTGGCTTGAGAAAGCATGTCCGGTCTAAACATTTAACCCAAGAGCAATTCAAGCACAATTGGCAGACGAGCAGCAAGACGTTCATAGAGATACATCAGATAAGAGCACACTTTGTTTAGCATGACGGTGACAAAGACAATTGTGATTTTTCGGAAAATATATTCACTACCATATCTCAGCAACGCGTATTTTTATCAGAAAGACAGACGTATCAGATGACCATATACAGGCAGCTCATATATTTGACTTTAATCACCGTTGCCTATTTTTCGACAATGCATAGACCTCGGCGGATAAAGAAGACACAACCGGGATCACAGCTATATATGGTTTTACATATTATATATACAGAAAAGGTAGTGTGATGGTGAACTTGTAGAACTGAAGCAAAAAATGTTTTTGAACATAACAAACGTGTCGGTGTCGGCAGTACAATCAGCATACATCAACTAGTCCATTCGGTAAAATGTCGTTCGTATTATTCAACCGATTGGTTCCCAAATATTAAATTTTATTTAAAATTATTAAGACGGTCCTATTTTTTCCAGACGCTAAATGTGTTGACATCCGGAGAATAATATATAACACAAACGATATCAATAGGAGGATTGCTGCCTTATACTAGTTTTTAGCTCGACTGATCAGCAGAGTTCATGCCGTGGTGCGGCGTCCGTCCGTCTGTCTGTCTGTCCGTCCGCCTGTCTGAAACTACTTGATGGAATTTCATGAAACTTGAAAGAAATGTTGCTCTTGATGTCTAGTTGATTCTAGCAAAAATTCAGGTCGGAAGGAAATTCAAGATGACTGCCACTTCTAAATATAGATTTTAATAATGTAACTTTGTGACGACTACTTCTCAAAAAACGGTAAGTGATATTGAATTGGAACTTTACCAAAATGACTGGCGCGACATGTAATTCGTCCTAACCAAGATTCATTTCTTTTCGATGTCAAACATCTTTGTTTACATAGAGTTATATACGAAACACTTGTGGCGACTACTCCTCTGAAATGTCTTGACGGAGTTTCATGAAACGTGACAGGAATATTGCTCTTGATGTCTAGTTGATCCTAACAAAAATGCAGGTCGGCCGGTGATTCAAGATGGCCGCCACGGCAAAAAATAGATTTTAAAAATGTAATTGTGTGGCGACTACTCTAAAACCATAAGTGATATTGATTTGGAACCTTTACCAAAATGACTGCCATGACATAAAGTTGGTCCTAACCAAAGTTCATTCTGATTGGATGTCAAACATGACCACCAACGGCTATCTTTGTTTACATAGAGTTATATAGGAAACACTTGTGGCGACTACTCCTCTGAAACTACTTACTGGAAATTCTTGAAACTTGACAGGAATGTTGCTCTTAATGACTTGTTGATCCTAGCAAAAATTCAGGTCGGTAAGAAATTCATGATGGCCGCCACTGCTAAAAATAGATTTAAAAAATGCGACTGTGGCGACTACTCAAAAACCGTAAGTGTTATTGAATTGGAACCTTTACCAAAATGACTTGCTCAATATCTTTCAGGCTGATCAGAGTATACACTGTCTGGGCCCTTATCAGTCAATTTGACCGAAACAGCCATTTGTACTATAAATGGACTGGTCCAAATTGAGAGAAAGGACAGTCCATTATACATTCATAGTGGGGTAAGGATTGTCTCCTTTGTATTTTTGGTTCTCAGAAAAAGACTGAAAACAAATTGTAGGATTTTAAGATTTTATTTTGATTCTTATTTTCCAAATATAACCACTGAGACAAGAGCAAGTCTACTTGTACCGGTGAGATAGTAACCTAATTCTCAGGAGATATTACATAGCATGACCTGTGACCTGGTCACACACGGTCACCTGCTATATTTATATATAGGCAATATTGAATGTTGCTCTTGATGTCTAGTTGGTCCTAAGTAAAACTCGGGTGTGGCCAAAATTGAAGATGGCTGCCATGGCTAAAAATAAATTTAAATTCAATTTTGTGGCGAATAGTTCTCTAAAACCATAAGTGGTATCGGTTTGGTACGTTTACAAAAGAGATATAGGGTCCTATAGAAACCACATTTTCAAAACAACATAGTATTCAATTGTATGTCAGATGTAAACATTAGGTTATTTTTATATCATGTGTGCCATTAAAGTTTTCAATGTATCAGAAGAAGCAAAAATAGCGACCGTCTCTCGCTTTGATTTTTCAAAACAAGAAAATAGTCGGTTTTGTACACAGACTGTGCGCTTAAAATGATAGAAAACGACTAATAGAGAGCTGACGTGTTGAATTAAAACATCCTTGCACACACTGGCCGAGCTAGAATGGTAATTAAGTACCAAATACACGAAATACAGGTACATTTAAACGACACCTACCTTTGACAATCGTACTCGTCCGCCATCTTGTCAAATCTACACAGTGTTTAAAAACGCGACACCGTGTTTCGATCTCGACAGTGTATATAGTCTATTTAAAACAAGTGATCACTGGAACGAGGCATAATTTGACCCCGGGCAATAACTCCATAAATCAAAGTACCGAAGACTGAGAGCATGGTGAAACTATGATGAAATTGCGTCTTAGAATAATGTCGTGTTTGATTACACAGAAATGAAACCGGAAATGGATTCAAAATCCATACTGTTTCTTTACAACAGTTTTGATAAATCTCGAACAAGATTGAGAAACCGGGAATCCTGCTCTCGGATGGATTCGTGCAGATTCAAGACGGATCATTCGGGAACACTTCGGCCAATGATGCTACGAATGACAACAGATCAGCCTAAAAAGAGTGTCTTCGGGTAACATCTTCATAACAATTAGGTAGGGTAGGGATTTTTTTTATTAATTTGTTTTTGTTTGTTTTTGTCCTCAAACTTTGGATGGCTAACAGAACTTGGCTGGACCTTGGAACAAGGTGTGTATTGAATGTTCCACGCATTAACTGTTATTTCATTAAAAAAATAACACATTCAATAGTAAATAAACTTAATAAACCTGACAATCTGTATTACTAATCAAAAGCTGTTCTTGTGTACACTGGTCACAGATAATGTTTTGCCATTTGCAGGCTTTGAAGGACATATTTAAATTCAATGATTTCAAGACATATTATGGCTTTTAATATTAAAATTTACCCAAGGGTTAAAATATTCATAAAGACCAGGCATTCACAATTTATTTTTATTTACAAGTAATTTATATTAACTTGCTAACTAGGTTAAACAACAAACCACATTAAAAATACACTTACAAAATATTAATGACTAGTAAATATTTCCATGTGTTTACTTCTAATTATTATTTTGTTCATGATGACATCATTTCATTCATTTATATTTACATTTCTAAAGTAAGTACTTGTATAACACATACAAAACTAGAAACATCCATTTGACCATGAATCACATTTTAATTGCTTCACGCGCACTTAAAACGATGGCGTTCAAGAAAAAAAAAAAATGACGTTTGACGTGACTGTACCATAAAAGGTTAGGAAGGCGAGGCTAAACGTTTACGCTGTCCCATTTGTCGTGATAAATATAGGTGTTATTCTGTATTTTTATCAATTTAGAGAAGAAAATGGCTGAGAAACGTGACATACGGGTATTGATTGAGTACAATAATAATATAAATATAAGGAATACATTTATTTTTTTAACATTCATGGGACTATGAATAGCATCAGGTCGCGAGCAAAGTTAACAATCCTTCTGGATTCACTTACTTTGCACGTGACCTGATGTTATTCAGTGCCAAGAATTTAAAAAATAAAACGTATTCCTTAAATACATTGGATTGAGCAATAATGTAGTGGTTTAGTGGTAAATGTACATTCTGGCCTTTGGCCGAAAGCTAATAAATTGAGTAAACACATAGAAATGTTTATTGTACAGATCCCTGTGGGTCACAAAAGTATATAGAAGCAAAAAAATTTTTAGGCGTCAGATTATTGAGATAAAGCCAAAAAATAGGTGTGTTTCCCCTCGGCCGACCGACTCTAAACTTTTTTAAGCAAAACAAAAATCCCTACCCACCTACCCTATTTTATTTAGAGCTGCTAGGGGAAATACACCTCTTTTTTGGTCTATTACAAATTGTGTATCTTATGTTTTTTTTTTTATATATATCACTAATTTTCTATTCTTTCAGATTCATTATAATATCAACAAAGCAATGCTATACACAACTACAGTATTCCTAAAATCTATTTTTCAGTTTTAGCATTTGATTATAACGTACGGATTTACCAAAACGGATTCATCAAACCGGTTTCGGTTTTATTTTTATTTTGCATGGTGTTTTACGCCATTTATCAAACAGATCAATTAGTTATGTATGGCGGCCAGTTTAATTGGTGGAGGAAGACCTCAGCTATTTGAGACGAACTCCGATACAAAATTCCCCGCCATTCTGTCAAAGCTACGCAATTTCACCTAATAGGATTCAGTTTCGGTACAGTCTGGCGGCGTTCTGTTCTGTCACACATGTATTCATAAAACATCAAGACCACATATATTTACGATTAGAATGTAATGACCTCCTCTCACAGAGACGCGCTGAGAATGGTTACCGTCGTGTTATCGAGGTATGACTGGCGATGTGTACAGTTGGGTACAGATGAATGGGAGGAGAATTAACCATTAGTGGAATTATTAAATATTTATATGAATATTATAAGGTAAGGCCGGTGTAGACATATATGTATAGTTCTAAGATGAATATGAAGATGGAAGTATGCGTTTGACTGGTGTTGAAAGGAGAAATAAATATAAAATAAAGCCGGTGTGGCTCATACGGTTATGATGTATAGTTCTGTAATTTTATGCCAAGAAGTGGATGAATCTTTGTTTTTTGTGCAAGTAGTGAATGATTGTTTATTATTGGTACTATTTAAACTCAGAAAAGTATGGAAGAACTAGTTGAAATTGCTACAATAACCATGATTTGATATCTAGACACTGCTATCGAAGAAATATTTGAAATTCTTATGACATTATTGTCTTATTTTTTGTAATGTATCGATAGAATTAGTTGAAATTGTAAATATGGGTCTTTTTCAGGATGGTGTTATCCGTCAGGCATAGTAGATAGGAATCGACTGAAAAGACGGTACTTTAGCTTGAGTGACAAGTTCACCATGCTAAAAATCTTCGAAACGGATCGCGACGACAATATGCACATCTCCACTAGTATATGGGTTCCCAGCAAGTTTCGCGAAATTTCGACAAGAGGTTATAGAGAAGTAGCGCGGACAAAAAAATCTATAAAAAAAATATAAATGGCCGTAACTCCATGAAAAATCATCGACACCGGACCTGAGACGCATCTCCACTTGATATTGATGCTTCCAGCAAGTTTCGCGAATTTCGATAAAAGGTTATAGAGAAGTAGCGCGACAATACTTTTGAATTGTAAATTTATTATTGTTAGAAGAAGGTTTTACGCAAGCGTAAAATAGCCGCCAGCCCAGACTTCAAGTCACGGGTGTTAAAACATATTGAAAACGATAAATGTTGTCGGAGACATAAACACGCCACGACCGTTTTTTCTTACATTCTTCCGATTTTTACCAAGCACCCAAGCATTTACCTTCCTACCAAGCATTTTGAATCAATGTGGGCGACCCTCGCTTCTTTCTGTTCAAATACCTTGACATGCCTTACTATTGATATAATTCACCCTGTAACACGACGTGCTAGAAGTACACATCAGCATATAAATGTCAGAAATACAATTGTTCACATGTAAGGGATACGCGTGTGTTAGTGTGTTCATTACAACACATATAAACTGTTCACTGTTACCATGTGTAATTTAAGATTGCGTTATCAAAGTGAAAATGTAAAGGAAACTGTTGCTACCTTACCATTAATCAGCAATAATGAAAAACATAATAATGAAGCAAGTGAAACGGTAACCTTTCAACATTACAAAATATGTGTTTAACCATTCAAGTTTTTCAGACGAGTTCTCTAGGAATTCAAGTTGTAAAGCATGCTTATTGCCACTTACATGAGTCACAGTCTGTTTACATAGACAGATATAAAAACCATATAAGGGTCAGCTGCCTTCGGCAGTTGAATAACTCCATGAAAAATCATTGAACCGGAACGCGACGACCATTTACGCATTGATGGTTTCCAACAAGTTTCGCGAAATTTCGCAGGAGGTTATAGGAAGTAGCGCGGACAAGAATTTTGTATAAACAATTTCAAAGGTCAATCACTCCATGAAAAATCATCGAACCAGAACGCGACGAAAATATGCGCATCGATGCTTCCAGCAAGTTTCGAAAATATATGTGACTTAAAAACAGTTGCCCGGAACGGATTTGAACCACAGCCTTGCACTTGTAAATTTTGAAAGTTGTACGCTGAACCACTAGACCACTGCTATTTATTGGTATGTTTGTAGCAGTTTTAACACTAAATAGGCATTACTTAATAACAAGCGCGCGCCTACAAACTCATCAAGCGCTAAATAACAAGTCGAGATTTGGTTGATTTGAGGCGAAGTATAAGTTTCATATTAATAACATACAGTATTACACCAGACAAGTTAATTTACACTTGCGACAATATGGACTACATATTTAGCTGATCCATCTTTAGTTGCGTTCAAATATGTATATGTTAAGTTATTTTGCTCATAATAAATGGTAGTTCGTATACTATTTTCTCAAGTAGCGTTGTAGTTCAGTGGATAGAGCACCGGACTTGAAATCAGAAGGACGTGTGTTCGGAGCCCCGAAAGAAGCTAACTTTTTTTTTTTCTGTAAAAATTACTGTAGCCTGTGTATAGGTACGATGTGCACTGGTCGATGTATATACAGTAAATGATTTCCTACGCTATATTTGCTCGCTTAAATACCCGATTTCGACATGAGCTTTGTGAACATAAAGTTACAAATAAAGACACGCTTGCAAAGAAGAAATCGATTGATATAGGGACTTTGTAGCTTTAACGGATGAAATATACGAGCGTCTAAAATAATTGCCGTCTTTCATTTCTGAAAATTACACACTAAACAAAATAATGCTCAACATCTTCAACACCATCACCCCATTTGGGATTATCCTCAAATGATTAAGATAGAGATCAGCGTTTAAATTGCTGCAATTGTTTCACAAACGCACAATTGTTTCACAAACTGAAAGGTATCTATCACCCAATATGTAGTATTGGGGTACTATCGGTGGTTTAAAGTAATTTGTAAGTCTAGTTTTAAAACTCGAAAGTGATGGTTGTTCGCGAATGTTAATATCAAGTTAATTTCAAAAGTTTTAGAGATGACGGTAAGACCGATCTCGAAAACAATTATGTTCTTCTAGGTTAAGTAACGAAGTTGGAACTGTTTCTCAGTTATAAGAATTCGATTCTGAAATAGTTGCGGGGAATATTTCATTCAAGTAACTCGGTAAATCTCCATTTTTAAACTTATAGGTAAATATCAACTTTTGTCTTCTATCGGACAGAAGTCCCAACCAATTTCAGTTAACAATTTTTGTATAGAGATCAGAACGAGTCAGGCCTAGTATAACTATTCGCGCGGCTTAATATTGTATTTTTTCTAAATTATCTTTTTCATAATTCGTACAACTATCCCATGACTATAGCCGCGTATTCTAAAATAGGGCGAAGGTAAGATTTATATATTTGATTACGAGTTTGACGTTTTAATTTAAATTTCATTAATTTCATTGAACCTAGTAATTTAGACGCAGATGTTACAATATTAAAATGTGTTGATGCCATGACGCATCATAACTAAGGGTTTACTCCTATATGTTTATGATGATCAAAAAATATAAGTATTTTTTATTGAGTAGTTTCAAATATCAAAGACGAACGGTTTCTGTTTGCACTGGAAAAGAACATGACTACTGTTTTAGATAGATTAAATTGTACTGGCCATTACTTTGACCAATGCGATATTTACACAGGTCGTCATTAATGTAGTTACCAGATAATCTATGCCGGATGTAGATACCGCAATATAACTGTCATCAGCAAATAGCCTTGTCGTACCAGCCTTGTCGTACTAAGCAATGCATCAGCTATATCGTTTATATAAATTAAAAACAATAATGTTCCTAGGACAGAGTCTTGGGGTACGCCGGCGTTTGGAGTTTTTTATTCAGAAAAAGAGGACCAACGAAAATTCTTTGTTTACGATCAGTTATAGAATTATTTATCAATTAATAAGGTTGCCTGGCCAGCAGAGCTTATGGGATGGGATGACAAGTTGTCCGTCGTCTCGTCCGTTCGCCGGTCGTTATCTTTTGCCTTGTTAACATGATAGAGTCTTCGTATTTAATCCTATCTTTACCTAAACTTTGTCGGTGTATATATCTCAATGAAAGTGCTGTTTGCCACTGCCTCTCACCATGATGATTTTCGACGTGTATGCCCACATTGAAAAGTAATGTGAAAGGGTGTGAACGCAATTGGAAAACGAATGTTATAAAACATGCACTAGACTCGTCGGAGGGGGTGTGGGGTGGGGGCGTCACTACCACCCCACCCATTTCACCTCAATTAACACCCCCACCCTTTCAAAAATCTGGGTAAGACTGTTCAAAAAGCCATATAACATGTATAGGCTATTTGCAACAAGTTTTATAGAATTCAGCACAACATTCATTACAGTGTAATTATTGATTTGAGTTTTACCACACTAATTACATGTAAGCCTCCGAGGTGTAGTCGAATGTAGTTCCTATAATACAAAGTAATCCCTCCTTTTTGGTTGAAAACGGGCATTATAAGTAGGGGAAAACTGCCCATTTCTATCGATTTTGGGGTTGTATGTATAAGAAGCGTATTAATAAGTTTTACTGGATCACTGATGAAAATCTTTGAAATGTCGACTCTAGGCTTACGCTTTTTGAGCAATGAAAACAGTCAGTCAATGAAAACAGCTGTACCCTTGACCTGTTTAGTAAACAAACAAGAACTTTCTTACATGTCTTGTGAACCCACCTTTCTGATGATTTTTCAAGTGAAAATTAGTTTTCTATATGAACATTCACTGCTGCAGTATCCAGACTTGAGTTGAATTTGCAGCAAATCATTAATATGTGACACTTTATCATTGCGTATATGGGGAAAATAATTCGTGGTATAATACCTTGAATTGTTTTTAAAGGCTCAGCAACACACAGTTTTTTAAGTTATTTAGCCACCCATGGAGGGACGGAATATGTATGATGGAATCTCGCATATTCCTACCATGGAAGGCATACCTATGGTTCTTTAACGTGCTAGGGGAAAACATGTACTTTAAGTATATAGGCTATAGTTTGTATGTGCTGGTAAGCAACAATTAGTGTCATCTTTATTTTTGGTTTTCTGCAAAAGAACTACAAAGTGAACTTTCTTTTCTTCAAAGTAATATGGAACACACATTTCCGCATTTCACATCTATATGATTATAAACATATTGTATTGCCAATAATTTGTTACATACAGAATAATATCCACATATAGAATAGAACTATTATAATGACAAATGGGTCGGTAGAGAGAGAGAGATGAGAGAGAGAGAGAGAGAGAGAGAGAGAGAGAGAGAATTTTCCTCAATCTCTAAGTTCCAGTCGAGTTAGAAAACCATTAACGTTTTTAACAGTGTATACATGTTACATCAATTGATAACTTGAGATATGTAATAACTACAGCAAACACTATAATGGTATGCTTAGAGTGTCGAAATGTGTCGGAGAATCAGACACCTAAGTAAACCTATTGTGTTTCTCGTA
>JAWPHD010020170.1:0-32843 GCA_037043455.1 Cyrtodaria siliqua | reverse complement strand
GAAGTCCGTATTTTTCATGTTGTAAAACCGAATAGGTGATACTCATGATTCGAATAGGTGATATCACTGATTCAAAACGAAATGGTGATATCACCTATTGAATGGGTGATATCACCTATCTGAATGAGCGATATCACTGATTCGAATAGGTGATATCACCCATTCGTTTTTAAAAGTGATATCACCTATTCGAATTAGTGATATCACTCATTCAAATAGGTGATAACACCCATTCAATATATGATATCACCCTTTCGTTTTGAACCAGTGATATCACCTATTCGAATCACTGATTCGAATAGGTGATATCACTGATTCCAATAGGTGATATCACTCATTTAAGTTTAAGAATATCACCTATTCGAATTAGCGATATCACTCATTCAAATATGTGATATCACCCATTCAATAGGTGATTATCACCCTTTCGTTTTGAATCATTCGAATCACTGATTCCAATGAGTGATATCACTCATTCAAAAAGGTGATATCACTCATTCAAAAAGGTGATATCACTGAATTGTATTACAAATTCAACTTCAAGTATGGATAATACAGCAGTGTAATGTACATATAGAAAACTAAGTTTCCACTTGAAAAACACCAGAAAAGGTCTTGTTTGTTTACTAAACAGGTCAACGGTACAGCTGTTTTCATTGATTGACTATTTTCATTGCTCACAAAGTGTAAGCATAGAGTCGAAATTCGAAAATGTGTGATCAGTCAAACCTTTTAATACGCTTCTTATACATACAACTACAAAATCGAATATAAACGAGCAGTTTCCCCTACTTATAATGCCCATTTCCACAAAAAAGGAGGGATTACTTTTTTATTATAGGAACTACATTCGACTACACCTCGGAGGTTTCTACACCTCGGAGGTTTATATGTAATTAGTGGTGGTAAACCTATGAGGCACGTCTCCATCCGTACTTTCCGGCGAGGTTTCTGCTGACATCATGCAATGCATGCATAAACAACCGCCGTATTTCAATTGACTTAACCTGCACATGCATGCACAAAACTCATCAAAGAGAAGATAGCATGCCGATCTACTCATTATTTGCAACGACTGTAATGGTACATTGAACAAGTCGGTAAGTATGACTATCTAGATCTCTTGGTGGATGTTATACATGTACGTTGGGTATTTACGGTTAAATATATAGTATTATAAACATAGGTGGGTCACATTTCGTACACCGGTATTTCATCTAAAGTAGGTAAAATGTCGAATAGAAAATGTAGCATTCTCCAGAACACATGGATTTCGCGCCAGCAGTGGTGTCCGCGGATACTATGGCCTAGGCCTAGGAGGCCATGGTGTCCGCAAGGCAATGTGTCCGCAGGGGGCATCTCAACGTTATGTGATCGAGTGTAAGGTGGTATTATAGAATATTTGGTGTAAACGTAATGACTGAATGAGTCAATCGAATGTAATCGAATCTTGTTAATGGCACATTAGCACAGTATAGGTTATTTGGAGCCGCCCCAGAGAGAGAGAAAGGTGGTATTAAAGCTTAGCGAGTGGTGAAATAATGACTAAATGGGGAAATTGAATTGAAGTGAATCTTGTAATCTTGTTTAACGGCTTATAAACACATTATGAGTTATTAGAGCCGCCCCAGATAATTTTGAATTGAAATGGGAGGTTTTAAGGCACACCAATACATGAAAGGTTATATGGCGCCTAACAGGGAATGAACATGCCACGCTCATCCTCCATGAACATCATGATAAAATATGGAGAATTATCCCAGAACCTTCTCACCTGCAGAAGTGCAGAGCTGCTGCAAATTCTATTGTAGATACTCCATTTACGCTGGAGCCACGTTTATTGTTTTTCTGCCACTGCTCTAGTGATGTGAGCGATAATGGCACCTGAAACAATGCAGGGGTCATGATGAAGACCTTTAATGAGCATGAACAAAAAATGATAAAATGAACATGAATTTGGTTGTGGTGGGGTGAGGGGTGGAGTCTACCCCTATGCTTACCCCTCCAAAGGGATCTGCAATGACCCTTTTCTTTGCCCGGAACCACACGGGGCCCGCCCCAGAGAAAGTTTAATATTATAACTTATTGAGTGGGTGAAAAAAACAAAAAACACGCACTAAAAACAACAACAAACACACGGACAAATAGAAGCAAAGGGATTGACAATAGTGGTAACACACTACATGTAACGGTCAGTGGGGGTTTAGACAAGGTTCAAGCATTCACCAAACTTCATTCTTACCCTGTTGTCATCCCAGTTAACTGGAAAATGTAAATAAAGAATTACCTCGGAGTTCCAGTCTATATCCTCTAACAAAATAGGTAGCATTAAGTGGCAACATAGTAAAAAAATTATACTCATGTACAGGTAAAAAAAAATATTTCAAAAGCCCAAAAGCCACAAAGTAAGTAGCCTACTCAATGACTTGCAGGGGCGTACCTGACCTGAAGTGCATACTGTATATACTTTACGAGTAGGCCCGACAAACTAGAGGCGTTCGGGGCTGTTGTTGCTATGCAATGGTGCATTCTGGCGTATATCTGAAAGAGCACTTGTGTGGTATTTGAAGACATGTTTTTTTGAACAAACCTCGAAGTTGTCCACTAGTAATCACTTTTTCGGTTATGGCGGCGATTAGGCTAACGTTACCGTAAAATGTAAAAAAAATCCACAAAGTCAACTTTCACGAAGTCGTGAAAACAATACGGACGAGCAAAGCTCGACAAACGAGCCACAGAGATTCGCGCAAAGCGCGAAGCCCCGAAATTAAACAACACACATCTATATTTATCACTTTAGGGACCGGGCAATATTTATTGGGGGGTTGGGACCGGTGGAAAATGCCATGGGACAGGTACTTTTTTTGTCGCGACAAACCATGGGACGATACTTTTTTTTTCCGCTAGCTTGCCATGGGACGTACACTTTTTTAAAGTCAAATCTTTCCCCCAAAAAAACTTTAAACAATTACAAATATTGAAGCGCCCGTTTTTATAATTTCCGCGGATCCCAAAAAACGCCGCGGAATAAATTCGGAATTCCGGTCTTCGGAGTAATGGACATAGGTTTTAATAGAAAATAATTTGGACTTCAGGAAAAAAAAAAAAAAAAAATTCCACGGACAGATTCATTTTCCTCGGAAAGTCTTCGGCTTTCCGATTTCTTCGGACAAAATTGTCCGAATATGTATTTCTTCGGAAACATTCAGGCATCAGCAATAGTTCGGAAACTATTCGGGCACCGGCATTTCTTCGGAAAATATGCTGACATCGGCATTTTCTCAGACCTCGGCATTTCTTTCGGAAAATATTCGGACATTGGTATTGCTTTCGGAAAACATTCGGACATCCGCATTTATTCAGAAAATATTCGGACAGAAATAATCTTTAAAATTAAAAAACAATTAAAATTTATTTTTGAATAAAGAAAAGCGGAACAAATTCCACTTTTTACTAATCGTTCTTTCCTCTTATTGGACATGTATCCGATTTCTGATTTTCTTTGACAAAATTACGATTTTTCGATTTGGTTCAGAAAATATTCAGACCAGCAGAAAAATATCTCAATTCTGTTGTTGAAATTATTCCAAATGCTGCTTGATTTCCGGAACAATCTGGTTTTCTTTGGAAAATCGTTCAAGGAAAATCGTTCGCTTTCAAATTTCTGCAGAAGCAAATCTGTTAATTATATTAGTCATGCATATTGACAAAAGTTTCATAATGGCCTTCTGCAAATGTATATAATGTATTATTTCAATTTGTATTCATATAGTAAAAATTAAGCTTGTAACTGCCAGTTTTAAAGAACTTTTTCTACATTAGGCGAACGTGTTCGTGTCCGAAATGGTCTGCTGAGTTACTTCCCTTATATGCATTATCGCCATTTACATTAAATGAAGGTTTACCACCACCAATTACATGTAAACCTCCGAGGTGTAGTCGAATGTAGTTCCTATAATAAAAAGTAATCCCTCCTTTTTCGATGGAAATGGGCATTATACGTAGGGGAAAACTGCCCATTTCTATTCGATTTTGTGGTTATATGTATAAGAAGCGTATTAATAGGTTTTACTGGATCAGTGATGAACATTTTCGAAACTTCGACTCTATGCTTACACTTTGTGAGCAATGAAAACAGTCGATCAATAAAAACAGCTGTACCCTTGACCTGTTTAGTAAACAAACAAGAACTTTCTTACATGTCTTGTGACCCCACGTTTTCTGGTGATTTTTCAAGTGGAAAAATAGTTTTCTATATGAACATTACACTGCTGCATTATCCATACTTGAGTTGAATTTGCAGCAAATCATTAATATGTGACACTTTAACATTGGTGTCTATGGGGAAAATAATTGGTGCTTTCATACCTGAAAACAAATTTTATTGCACGGTTCACATTCAAAATAACTTGTTTTTGTTGAATGTTATACATGTAGCGAACTGGAAATATAGTACAGTACTGAATCAATGTATTTTAGACTGTATTATGTATATTAGAATACCTGTTCGGTTTAAAATAATTATATTCGTATAAGTTAATGTATCACTCCTAGGTCACTTTTAAAAACAATATTTCATAATTATTTATTATTGTTCCAAATAAATATGCCAGATATTTCTGTATAAACACACTCACTTGTGTTTGAAAATAGTAGCACCAGTTCCATTGGCTAATAAAAGTCACATGACTAACTGTAACACAGTCAGCTCCTAAGGTCTTAATTAATTTACACATCAGAGTAACATTATAGCATGTGGGTATCATAAGTGTATTAGTATGAGTGCTGGATATCTGTATTATCTGTATCTGTATGGTACACGTTTCCGTCACAATTGACGATTACAACGCGGGTTGGTTGCGCATTAATTAATATCAAGTATACTTAACAATGAATTAAAGTGAGAAGAAAAAATGAGTAAAAATGGATAGGAAAGGTAGAAGGAAGATATTCTTAGTCGCTAATTGCGTGATAGGCCTTCATCATCAATCCTGTCTGGCTACCGTAGCGGCCCCTGGGAATTCACCCAACCAGCATAGCACTGAGAATCACTAGAACCTAACAAACAATCAACTGGGACAGGGTTTAGAATGAAAGTTTGGAAAGCTCCTGTTTGTAAGATACCAAATCAGGAGCCTCAGCCACAATGGCTGGTAGACTATTCCAACGACAAACTGTTCTTGGGAAAAAACTAAATTTGAGATAGTCGCTGGAAGAAGATAACTGTCTAAATTTCAAAGAGTGATTGGACCTGGTGCGAGATGATGCAGGTGTCAGGAACTCGGATGCTGGTATGTCCACTAGCCCGTGAATAATCTTAAAGAGCATGGTGAGTTGGCTCTTAGTACGCCTCGACTCCAGAGTCTCCCATTCTAGGTGCTCCAACATAGATGTGACACTGCTAGTGTTCCTGTAGCGGTTAGTGATATACCGTGCTGCCCGACGCTGAACCATCTCTACCTTCTTGATGTGCTCTTGGGTGTGAGGGCTCCAAATAGTAGAACAGTACTCTAGGGTGGGTCTTACTAGTGAGAAGTATGCCGAGGACTTTGTTTGTTCGTTGGAAATCCTCAGGTTCCTTCTCAAGAATCCTAGTGTGCTGTTCGCCTTCTTGACTGTTTTGTCGATATGGAGGCTCCTATTCATGTCTTTTTGTAGCTCCACCCCGAGGTACTTTGCCGAATCCGTGGTCTCTAGGACGTGACCCTTCAGTGTGTAGTTAGAGACTACCGGTGATCTTGATCTAGAGACTCTGAGGGTGCTGCATTTGTCTGGGTGGAAATCCATGCCCCATATACTTTCCCATTCGGCGAGTCGATCTAGGTCATCTTGGAGGTCAACACTGTCTTGTCTTGTTCTGATTGGTCTGTACAAGATACAGTCGTCAGCAAAGAGGCGAACTCTTGAATGTACGCTGTCTGGAAGGTCATTTATAAAAATGAGGAACAACAGTGGGCCTAATACCGTGCCTTGAGGTACTCCGCTAATAACTGGCACACTGTCTGAAGTGGCGCCATCTACTAGGACCTGTTGCTCTCTTTTCGATAGATTAATTAGCTTATCTCAAGTATTCATGATCAAAAGTGTATCATGAGCATAAGTTAGTACAGGGTCCTAAGACTCTGATTAGTACTAAATAATCTGGGAGTAAGATTTTTTAATTCTTTCTATAAATAAGCACTAACAATATATACATAAAACACTTTTATAGTGTAGAATTTCTGTGTATCAAAAAGAAAAGATCTAACTAGCATAAAAAATTGACTGTCATAATTATATGGCCTAACATGTGCTAAGAATGACGTAAAACACCATCCAAAGTAACTTGTTAGAGAAGAGCGCACGTTGCATAACAGTTTCTAAGTCCGACAGATATTCCGAAGAAATGTATGGTTTCCGAATTCGGACTTATTTTCCGAACATTCTATGTAATTTCCGATATATTTGATTTTCCACGGAAATCTTCGGAATTCCGATGTAAGACGGGTATAATAATAAATGAGTGATATTAGACCATAAAAGGCCCCCAATGGCCATACCAAAGGGTTTTAAGGCGCACCAACACATGAAAATGTTATATGGCGCCTAACAGGCATGAACATGCCAGGCTCATCTTCCATGTACATCGAGATAAAATATCATGATGAAGACCTTTTTTGTTCATGTTCATTAAAGGTCTTCATCATGATCCCTGCATTGTTTCAGGTGCTATCTCGCTCGCATCAAAAGAGCAGTGGCAGAAAAACAATAACGTGGCTCCAGCGTAAATGGAGTTTCTACGATAGAATTTGCAGCAACTCTGCAGTTCTGGGTGAGAAGGTTCTAGGCCCATTTTCCATATTTTATCTCGATGTACATGGAAGATGAGCCTGGCATGTTCATGCCTGTTAGGCGCCATTTAACCTTTTCATGTGTTGGTGCGCCTTAAAACCCCAATTCAATTCAATTCATTTGCATAGAATTTTCTCTGCTATGTTCTGGTGATATTTTCCAAAATAAATAATGGACTGTAATTATGAAATAGAACAATGGTGCAGCGTTTGTAAAATAAAATAATATTTAGCTTGTTTTTTTCACTATTTAACATGGACTGCACCATATTTAAATAAATTGACACTATTTAAATAAATCGACACCATTTAAATAAATGCTCTCGATTTAAAGTATATCCTTATGATTTAGATTATATCCTCACGATTTAACTAAATGGTTTTGATTAAAATAATTGTTTGTGAATTCTAAATAAATGGACCTTTGTTTTACTTAATGTGCAACAATGTAATTAAATTCACTATATTTAAATAATTCGACACAATTTAAATAAACGGACACTATTTAAATAATTCCTCTCAAAATTAAAATCTGTCATTTCTGCATTACTCTCATTTTCGTGGAGATGTCGAGCGCTGTCATTTTGCATTACTTCCATTTTTATGAAGATGTCGAACGCTGTCATTTTTGCATTAATCCCATTTTCATGGAGATGTCGAGCACTGCATTTCTGCATTACTCCAATTTTCATGGAGATATTGAGAACTGTTGAGCGCTGCCACTTCTGCATTACTCTCATTTTCATGGAAATGTTGAACGCTGTCATTTCTGCATTACTCTAATTTTCATGGAGTTGTTGAGCGTTGTCATTTTTGCAGTACTCACATTTTCATGGAGATGTCGACTGCTGTCATTTCTGCATTACTCTCATTTTCATGGAGATATCGAGCACTGTCATTTCTGCATTACTCTCATTTTTATGAAGATGTTGAGCACTGTCATTTCTGCATTACTCTCATTTTCATGAAGATGTCAAGCACTGTCATTTCTGCATTACTCTCATTTTCATGAAGATGTCGAGCACTGTCATTTCTGCATTACTCTCATTTTCATGAAGATGTCGAGCACTGTCATTTCTGCATTACTCTCATTTTCATGGAGATATCGAGCACTGTCATTTCTGCATTACTCTCATTTTCATGGAGATATCAGATATCGAGCGCTGTTGAGTACTGTCATTACTCTAATTTTCATGGAGTTGTCGAGTGTTGTCATTTCTGCATAGCTCACATTTTCATGGAGATGTTGAGTGCAGTCGTTTCTGCATTACTCCCATTTTTATGAAGAGGTCGAACGCTGTCATTTTTGCATTACTCCCATTTTCATGGAGATGTCGAGCACTGTCATTTCTGCATTATTCTCATTTTCATGGAGATGTCGAGCACTGTCATTTCTGCATTACTCCCATTTTCATGGAGATGTCGAGCACTGTCATTTCTGCATTACTCCAATTTTATGAAGATGTCGAATGCTGTCATTTTTGCACTACTCCCATTTTCATGGAGACGTCGAGCACTGTCATTTCTGCATTACTCACATTTTCATGGAGATGTCGAGTCAGTCATTTGTGCATTACTTCCATTTTTATGAAGATGTCTAACGCTGTCATTTTTGCATTACTCCCATTTTTATGGAGAAGTCGAGCGCTGTCATTTCTGCATTACTCTCATTTTCATGGAGATGTTGAGCACTGTCATTTCTGCATTACTCCCATTTTCATGTAGATGTCGTGTGCTGTCATTTCTGCATTACTCCCATTTTCATGGACAACTGTAGCAGTCCAATAGGCACCAATGGTGCCTGGATATGACCAGGATATCTTAGAATCAGCACTAGACCCTAGACAAACCAACAAATATAAAACACACAACTACCTATTGAGGTCATACTGATCATATTATTTTGCACTTGGGATACAATTTTAATTTTTCTGGTTTTAAATGTTGGAGTTATCATGGTGTTTGGTATTTAAAAATGTTCTTGCAATGAACACAATTAAATAAATGTTTAAAAATAAGGTTCCACGAAACAAATTACACTTGGCTAAATTACTTGTTCAAGTGGTACGTCCATTGACATAACATTTCACTTTTAATAGTAAGTATCACTGCAAGTAACTGGAAATAATAAAATTCTGTATAAAGTCTAAGTTTTGCGATGCTGTTTTGGCTAACAGAGTCCAGATACAGCAGATCAAAATGGAAAGTTTGTCGTGATGTTCTGTGAATAAAGAAACGGCAAATCTGAATTTAAAAGATTGTGGTGATATTAAGGCGTGCAATAAAAAAAAAATCGGATTGGTAAAATTTGTCGCAATGTTGTGGTGAACGTTGCAAATAAATAAATGTTTCTGGCGAATGTATAGCTTTTTGGCGAGTTTGCGGCAAATTCGACAAAGATTACCATAATGTTTTCGGCAACATCACCGCTAGTGGCGAACAATTAAGACTTGTTATGGTGAACAAAATTGTTCACTGCAAGCTTGCAGCAAACCTCATTTGGTAAGGAGAGTGCTTATGGACCAGGCAATATTTATCTGGGAATGGTGCAAAGTGGCATGGGACAGGTACTTTTTTTGTCGCGACAAACCATGGGACGATACCTTTTTTTTCGTTTCCTTGCCATGGGACGTACATGTTTTTTTGTATAACATTTTTATTTGCACCGGTCCCAACCCCCCGATAAATATTGCCTGGTCCCTTAGAAGCTTCGCACAGCGAAACCCCAAATTATTCATATTTACGACGTTCTTCATGTCCGGAGTTTACGAACGGCGTATGGTACGCGGATTCAGACTTGCATCTTTACATGGAGGATGATCCTGGCATGTTTATGCCTGTTAGGCGCCATATAACCTTTCATGTGTTGGTGCGCCTTAAAACCCAATTCAATTATGTAATTTCTTACCTTTTTCTTGTGAGAAGCAACACTTGAGTAGGGTAACTGGTGCATCAGCGACTGACGTTAAACATGACGTCATGCGATATGTTAAACATGACGTCATGCGATATTGTAAACATAACGTCATTGGTCATGTGCGTGAACATGTGCAAATTGTTTTTGGTCTACAATGTTTGCCAGTCTGGCAATGGGGAAGGGGATGTGGTTATTTTCAGATACACATCTGTGACAGTTAACTTACCTAATGCATTCTAAAATGAAATAAAAAGTCCGGAGGATCATGCCTCCACGCCCCCAACCATAGGCCAATGCTGTCATTTGGGCCTAGCTATGTTACTGTACATGTAGTCCGGAGTAAACTTATGTAATTCATGATAAATTAAATTAATAATTACAAAGAAGCGAAGCCCCCAACATTAAAAACCGCTTCATAATTTATAAAGGGGCTGGCGTGGCCCTATAGACAACCGCTGAACTTGAAATCCGCTGAACCCGGGGTAAAGTCTCACCATCGCCACTGAGTTTCGTCTTTGTGTTCTTCAGCAAGACGCTTTTCATTGCTAGCCTCGTCCGTCGGATGGGGACGTATAAATTGGGAGGTTTTGTATACCTCCAAGCACGTTAGTTTAAAGAACTATATAGGCTATAAGAATATAGTCGACTCGTTATAGTATGTCAGGTTCCAGATTCCTGTGTGTGATCTCCTCTCTCGAATAACGACTAATGTATTGATGAGTCATTAAACAACATTCAATTCATACCTTACAGATTGAATTGGCTTATCCCCAAATAACAAGGGCGAACCAGAGGCTATCATCCCAACCAAAACCATCACACACCTAAAAATTCGGCAAGGAATGTTAGCCTATGCTTGTCAGATATTAAGGGCCTCGCACGGGGTTATTATCATAGGATTTAGAAATTAAATGTTTTCAAAATGAACTAGAATTCACAATATGTCATGTAGAAAACAAAGAAACTTCGGTAGGAGTAAGGGTATGGGCCTATACACGTATCATTCCCCTCTCTCTCAGGGGCGGCTCTAAATAATCTATAATGTTTTGATGAGCTGTTATTGTCATTCATATTAAATTCTCTGATAATGATATGCATATTGAATATGACCACTCAAAATTAAATTATTAAAACATGAAATTAAAAAAAAACACTTTAATTTGAAATGAAACAACAGGCCTAGATATATCATATATTTAAATAAAACTTGACATATAAATCATAAATCATTAAGTCAGTTGTATTAAACCAATATAAATAATTGTGAATTTCCCACTTCGCTGTACTCTCCTTCTCCCCTAGCTTGACCCCTGAAATATTAATATTATGTTCATAATTGTCAAACATTTTTTCCAGCAGCTGTGCTGCAATTTCTTGTTTACATATTTGAGAATTAACATATAACAAAGTTGAATTACCTACACAGTAAAATAAAATAAGAAACACATCCCACCCGCTCTCGCTTCAGTTTTTATTGCACTTTTTCATTTTTTTCATTTTTCAAATTGATGTATAGGCCCGGACCTATATGGCCTAATAATATCTACGCCGATAACTTGGTTAGAGCAACATAGCAACGAAAGAATACAACAGAGCAACAAGAGAATTACACCGAGAAGAACGTTACCGAACGGTTTGTTAACTTCATCCTACGGTCCACAATATATCTGGTCATCGCACAGTCAAACAAGTATCACGGTGAGAATCGTACACCGGAAATAGCTGCTAAAGTGATCAGAAAAATACAGAAAATGGGGATTTTTTTTCTACCCAAGGTAAGTTTACACCTAATTGACATATATTTATCAAACCAAATGAACACCGGACCAGTTTTTCAGTTACTTGACTGTTTAATTGAGCCTCGAAAAATGTCGATTCAGCTAGTACTATACAAACATGTGAAAATATATGATTTAAAGATGTGCCCATCACTGTCAAATTTCGATCCGCGATAAAAAAGATCCGCGATAAAAAATATCCTGTTTTTTGCTTACTTTTGAAATTCTGAATAGTACGATTTCATCATTTTCATTCTAACTATGTGTGTTCCAAAATGTGGACTTGTTTGTTTTCAAATTAGTGTGTTATTTGCCAAATAGCATGTACGTTAGTGTACAGGCTATAGCATTATTGTGAACAGGTGATAGGTTAATGACAAAATTGAGTGTACGGGGTATAGTTCGAGAAATTTTATACCGCGATTGAAAAATACGTCATATATCTTTAAATATGACATCTGTAAATACACTTGACCGATGTCCTAACGCCATCAATACATGTTTGTGTGATATTACTTATAAAGTATCAAACGTACGGTGGCTTTTCAAGTAAAAGTACTAAAAGATATGATTGTAAGCAAAAATAATGCATTATTAACAAATTGATGGTGTTATCTCTTTTTTTCTATAATTTTCGAATTAATTAATATCGCATAAATGATAAGTTTATACAAAATGGAAAGAATAGTCAATGTCCAATAAACATGTCAAATAGTAAAGCATTGATAGCGTCAACGAAAATTCATAAAATTAAATCATTTAAAATCCACAACACATGTATGCAATGAGTGTTTCCCCCATATGTTTACTATTTAAAGAGACATAATCTAATTTATTGACCAAATTTTGGGAGTATGGTTTTAGTGTCCCCATCTTTTATTTATGTGTTATAAGTAAATAATATGCCATAAAACATTTATCTTGAGCCTTATTTCCGTTGCTACAAAATGCATACGGTTTCTACATGATTGCACTTATGTATTTGTTTATAAGTAGCGGGTCACAATGTTTAATGGTATCAAATAAAAATTCGTTATTATAACTCGTAAATATATACCAATCGTGGGATAGCTAGAAAATGAATGACTTAGTTATTAGATAATACGGGTTGTTGCGTATTGACATGTTTTCGCATACTTCATATCCTGAACCCTAGAGTGGATTTCGATACAATTTGGCAGAACGCATCAGTATGAGGTATAACTTCGCATACTGTCATCATGTTCCGGTTCGTTTTCTTATGACAGACGTATTGTCCTTATATTTTATAAAAGCAAACATTGTCTGCTTTTCATCTGCTGAAACCTTATTGAGATTTTAATAAAATGTCTCGGGAAATATCAGAATTAAAACCAGTGTTCCATCTTTTGGTTGCCATAACTCAGCCGTTATATGTCTGACGCACAATGAATACCTAGGTGCATAATTTCACACGCTATTAAACATTTGTGTGAAGTTTCATGAATGCGAGTCATATAGTTTAAGCTGAGCGCACGAAACAAGTTTTCGGATAGTACATATTCCTATAAGCCAGGGGCCGTAACTCATGCATTACATGTCTGACAAATAAAGTTGCATTACTTCAATGCTTAATATTTGTGTTAGGTTTCATGAATGCGGGGAAATTAGTTTTCGCTGAGCACGCGACACAAGTTTTCGGGACGTGCGTACGGGCGTACTTTGGACGAACATGAGCGAATATATATGCTCACCCGCCCACCACACACCCACCCCAACCCCGCAACCCCAAGTGGGGACATTGAACGAGTTATATATCGCCGTTTGGTCCTGTTTGGGCCCTAATCCCTTAGTGAATGTAGACAAAGAATTTGAGATTGTGACAACCGGTAAACAATACTGTCAAGCTTGTTAAAAGTAAACTATGCTCTAAATCTAGTATAGGTTATAGAGGAGTGAATACAAATACTTATGTCATACATATATCATTATATAATTCCATCATTACTTAAATACTTAAAACTGCTATACCCTTGTTGCTCTGGTCACAGCCTAGTCATTATTATCTCCCGACGAAATCAAATTTAAGGGATATATATTTGGTGTTGTCCGTACGTCCGTCCATTCGTCCGTCCGTTACAGTTTTCGTGTCCACTCCATAACTCTCACATGAATGGATGGATTTTGAAATAAATTGGCACTCATACTCATCTTATCGAGATGACGTGCAGAACCCAACACCCGGGTCTGCATCTTTAAGGTCAAGGTCATAAAGGTCATCATAAAGGTCATTTACTTCTTATATGCATTTAATACAGTGCTTTTGGGTGTATAGAATCATTGGTAGTAAAGAATCATTTCCTGTTTAAATTCAATTTTCTCAGCTCATATATTTTAGATTATTTTAAAACTTTCCAGGCTTGAAGATATATCATATAAGCATACATTTATTCAACTGTGAAATTATTTGGGACATTTTTCCATGCAAAATATATCACTACGTGCAACACCTCTCAGAAAAAATGATTCTATACTACCTGAATGAAGGTGTGTTTTTAAACGAAAAATTCATACTGTCACAATAAACTCAGAAATAAATATTTGCTGTTTTAACAAATGTTAGGGACAAAAGTCAAAATGCAATCATCAATTAAGGTAACTTGTTGAAGTTTGGCACTTTTAAGGATAAAATGAAATTATGTTAATATTGGTGCAAAAACGCCTATTAAAAAATCACAGTTTCAGGACAATAATTTTAGAAATTTTGCTATCCTACAACTAAAAGGGTAAATCTAAATCGGAAATTAAATAAACATTTTCCTTTCATTTTAAAATTAGACGTTTAACCCAAGTGATTCTATACCCCTCAAAGCTATGTCAGGTCCATTGTGTGTCTAATCCAAGACTATTACATGCATGGAGGGATTTTGAAATAAATGGGCACACATACTTATCTCATCGAGACGACGTGCAGAACCCAACATCACCTGTATCTTCAAGGTCAAGGTCATAAAGGTCATATACTTCTTATAGGCATTTAATAAGGTCGGCCCATGTTACTCTCCTTTGCATCAGTTATAAATTAATATGTAATATTCTAGTCTATTCGTATTTGGAACGAAGTGGTAAATACGTTAGCTGACTAGGGAGGGTACCCTCTTGTTTGATTGAATTTAATAGTGTATGTTTTATATTTCTATAAGTTGGTGTGTTTCACTGAGAGTAATTCTTTATTTACAATGTTTTTGTTTGCAGGAAATAGCTATAAGTAATACATAATCTAATTGTGTTTAGATGTATGCACTCAATATAATGTTAAGCAGTTAAAGATTTTATTAATTACTCGTTTCTTTTGATATAATATGTAAAGTATATAAGGTCAGACACCTGTTCTTTGTTTCATATGAGCTTTTTCGTTTTTAAAGCATGCTTAAGCAAGCTTAAATTCTTTCACGTCTTGTCACATTACCCTCTATTCAAAGATCTACCCGAGGCAAATGGCGAAAGAAAGAAACAAATCGGCGGGTGGGGGTTGGGGATGGGGAGGTCGAATAATGAACATCACAATTTACGCTTTATAAACAAATCTGGTGCCCAGAATTGATCTATGATGTTTTATTGTATCATGATCTATGATCTATGATGTTTTATTGTATCATGATCTATGATCTATGATGATTTATTGTATCATCATCTATGATCTATGATGTTTTATTGTATCATGATCTATGATCTATGATGATTTATTGTATCATGATCTATGATCTATGATGATTTATTGTATCATCCGTCATACAAAATCTACAATCTCACACGTATATAGCGTTTTAAAAGAAGAGAAACAATGTAACTACTTATTATACGGTCTACGTTCGAATGGACCATATATTGACCCCCTGTTACCTTGTAAAATCAGCAGGGAATCGCTAAGATTTGATTATACAATTATTATTGCTTCATATGCAGACAATTTTGCCCGATGAATCAGCCCATTTTGGTTATACTATCCAATACATGGCCGATCATGTATCTCTATCCCTAGTACGCTAAATCTCAATCCTCCGTACACTGATTTACAGCTATCCACCGTACAGTGCATCGCAACATATAACGACAGTTATCAAAGAAGTTCAAACTACACCTACCCATTTTTCACACAGATAAAGTTGATATGATAATGAACACATTTCCCGATTCAAAATTTTGATAAAATACATAAAAGCGGAACAATAACAAAATATTGGCACAAACTTGCATCGTTCGTACGTGATCAGGACATTTTGTTTTGATTATTTAAAACAATTACGAACTATATGGCACTTTTCATATATTGCTGCTTACTTCAGCAACATTCAGCTTTTTGCTCCATCGTTGGTTTGTACGAGTACTATATAATAACACAGGAATATAGAAATAAACTTACGTCGATCAGTAAAACATATCAATTTTACTTTAGCAGCTATATCCGGTATACGATGTATCACACCGTGAGTATACTGAAGCGAAAAAGAAACGCAACTCGGGAATTTCCGCTTTATATTATATATACCGCCAGGGGCGTAGCGTGGCCGTTTTTGAATAGTCCAAAATTGAGCAGCGTAGCTGCGAACCGAGCCGCCTCGCGGCGAGTGGGGGTAGGTGCGGGAGGGGGTCGCCCCTCCTGCTGGTGGGGGTCCGGGGGCATCCCCGAGACAATTTTGGAAAATAGAACGCAAATGGTGCATTTTCCTGAAGTTTTGAAGGAGAAAGACCAGCAACTAAAGTATTAGTTAACACGGTTTGTCACTTGAATCGATGATCTTTGTTTGTAAACTTATATACCAATATAATTGTTAGTGAAAAAATCGGACTATAGTTTATATTTGGAGAAAAAGTTAAGAATAGACATACCTGTGCATTTTGTGTCTGTAAAGCATTTCCTTGTTATTAAACTTTAAAAAAAAAACAAGTTCAGAAAGTAATTTGAAATTGGGACATCATACAGAAACAAAAAATAAATTTGCTATCTTATACCTCTTATTATGCGATAATATTCAAATGCGAACGTCTACATACTCACCGTAGAGCTTGCAGTTTTACTAACTTTTAGACAAGTGTCTTATGTAGGCCTACTATTGCAGTATAGTTCTAACATCTCTTAAGAGTCTGATCTAAGCCGTCCGTTAGTCAAATAATGGTTAGCGAGTGCCTACCTGTCAGGCGCCGTAGTAGTGGATAGCAATAGGGAAAACAATGTCACCATCACGATAAGCCAAATCTGGCAGACATTTTTAATGGGAGTGACACTGTAATCAACAGCCACTTTACTTTACATCAATACATAAATGCGTTTACACAAGAAACAATAGCGCGAGACGCCTTTATTTTCTACGCGCGAAGATGTCTACCACCTCTTCCACATTAATTTCTCTTTCTCTATATATGTTGAGGAGGCCTAGGCCCGACATCCACTCCGTCGTCGTGGTGTTCCTTAGATATGTCTTGACGCGGCGCATGGTGCTGAATGATAATGTTCAGGTAAATGTCTGCGCTGGATAGTTTCACAGCCTTTTCGAGGGTATCTGGTGTGGGCTCTGGTCGGATTGCGGACCACCTGGCTTGCCATCTCTTTACTTCACAAACAGGTCTAGGACGGGTTCAATATCTGGCAGAAAGGTTTCATGGATATTGCTGATGATCTCTGCAGTGAAATTATCCACCTGTGTCGGTATAAGGTACTGTGCATTGTACCTGGCTTCACTCTGCAATAGTTGAGTCTGTATATCTGAGATGAGGTGATCCACGAAGGGCAAATACATATTTCTTCTCCAGAAATCGGACGGAGTCACCGCTGATACATTGGGTCGGTTTCTTTGAAGACCAGCGCGTCGTTGAATACTAGGTTCCACACCGACCTGGTTGGCTAGGTTGACTGCCTTGTCAAACAAGACATACCACACCTCGGCGTCACCCCTTTCGGCCTCTAACAGTGCTATTACAGCCCGCGTTTCAGTAACGGCACCTACAAGGTCGCATGTTTTGTTCTGTAGCATTTTTGATAGAGGCGCGACCGCTGAAAGAACGTGCTCTACTGCAATCAGGCTTATGATAAACTCGAATGGGAGTATCGCCTTGTGGTAAGAGGCTGCCTTCGTGTCGCCATGTTCTGTGGTCAGCTGGTGAAGGGATGATTCGACAGCGGTGAAGGATGAGAGGAAGGTGAAAAGAGCGTCTGCGCGTGCTGCCCAACGAGTCTCACATAACGACTGCAGTTTTGTGCGCCGATTCATTTCCTCTCTATCCACTGGGCCGATGTTCTCTCGAAAGCACAATAACCTTTTCGATGAATAATTGAATGCAAATGCAATAGTTTGGATCATGTTCCGGGCGTATGCTTCTTTGGAAGCATGAACGATGGCTATATTCAAACAATATGCCTTGCAGTGCGTATACACAGCCCCAGGTATTTCTGCCTTCACACGAGCATGCACACCCAGGAATCTGCAATTTTATAAATATGAGCAATAAAAGTTATATTATTACATCGTGTCTATAAAACTGAGTCAAGTGTCTACCCTGTACACACATGCCTATACTGTAATATAAGCTAAAAGTAAAATCGCGGAAATCAATGGTAAAAAATTGACTGTACATTTTATAGTAATACATTATCAGTAATGGATTAAGTGTTTCAAAATGACAAAGTGTACAGACATACAAAATGTACGTATACCAAGTGCGATGGCCTAATGGACAAGGCACCCGCCTCGCACCTGGGGGTGGAATCCGGTTAAAGTCCCTTCATAGGCGGCGTTTGCTACTGAAGAGTGACGACCATTTGGTGAGCCATCAACTAATTAAATAATTAATACCGATATAAAGTTTGAATTACTACAAAGTGTGTTAAGTTCAACTCAGGTTACGTACACTCCACTCATGTTGGCTGCCCCATCGTAGCCCTGTCCCTTCATTTTAGGTAGTTGAACACCTGCGGCCTCTAGATTATGCAGAAACGCCCCAGAGAGAGCTTCGCCTGTCGTTGACTTACACATGGCGAATCCGATGAAGTCTTCACGGAGTGTTTTGGAACAGGAGTCCCAAAATCTAAAATAAATAGGTCAATAATTATATTAAGCAACTGAGTGGTTGTTTTCCTTAAAACGTCTTTCATTATAATTTAACTTAATATTTTAGTGTGCATAACATTCGGCCAAACTCTGTACTATAAACAGATACACACACGGTATTATTATTATTGGCTTTGTTCAATATGTAGAGAAAATAAATTATTTTTATTTTTTGTGCAGTATACATAAAAATAAAATCGACGTGGGTCAGCTTTTTTCCAAAATTGTTGTTGCTTACGATTATACAGTAACTGTATGATAGATTAGCATTTGATATTTTGATTCAATAAAATCGAAATGATTAGATATACAGTACAATAGGCCTATTGAAATTGTGCTGAGGCTAAACAATTGTTTTGAACTTCTTCAAGTTCATGCTATATTGTAGATACCTGACTGGGAAGGGGTAATGTTGTACTTCGTCCCACTTTGAGGTTAACAATTTCAATCTGGTGTTATCGTCTGTAACCCGGTTCCGCCCGAAAACACATCTGGAGATGGAGGTTCATGACTTAAAGCTGAACTCGACGCCATTTCAAATATTCGCGCTTTGTAAACAAATCATTCGGATCGCAATATACCCCAACGATAAAGAGTATAAATACACTACTTTTAAACCGAGTATTGATTTTAAAATAAATACACGGTATACTACCCAAATTTATTAACGCGGCAACAAAATACCGCAAATATTTTTAGATTTTAAAAAACTGATTTTCAATTTCATATTGAAGACCTTTCCCCCTCATCCCCCTTCAGTTTTTATTGCAGATTTCAACTTTTAAGCCTTTTCTTTTTTTTTGCCTTTTCAATTTCCATGTTACGCCATGGCGTAATGGAGTATGCCACGCTACGCCGCTGACCGCACACTTAATTCCACCTAATATAAGAAATCCTAAGATTGCTTTGTAAAACAAAATAGTTGATGTTGTAGACGTTTTAATCACAGTACACTTTGTAACAAAAAATTCATAAATGTTTAAGTTACTCTTTGTAAAACGATCCATTTCAGTACTGTATTTAACGTAAAGAGTTTGCACAATTTTTCATCCTAAGTTTGCTCAAATGCTTGAGCCAAACGCGTACTCTGTCAATAATGAAACTTTGAAGGAATACTAATGTAATGAAAATAAAAAATTGGAGGATTACTTCCCTTGTTTCGAAGACGTCATTTGCATCGAGTATAAACGGGCGTGAGAACATGTGCCTTGCATTGGGTTAATTATCGAAACATTTCTAAAAGTATTTCCTACCTTAACAGTCCTTCGGATGAGACTTTAAAACCGAGGTCTGCTCGCTAAAATGCTTAGTGCAATACAGCGAGGATAAATAAACGCTTATACGTGCCTTGAATTCGGGAGGTCGTGGGTTCCAGATCCCTGACCGCGTCATACCAAAGACTTTAAAAATGGAGTAGTTACTTGTAACCCATGCCTGACAAGCAAATAATGGGTAGTACTACGTCTGGTCAACCCGTGTCAGAATAATGTGTCTGGGTGGGGTATCATGTACTACGGCGTGGTATTCCAGTGTGGCAACACTATATCTGCTTCAAGTAGACTACAGATAGATACATAGCACTACACACAATCACTCACACAATAGTCCAGACAATGCCGAGTCAACGGGGATTCTTCCCGGGGGCTCATGTGGTAGAGGGACTTTAACCCTTAGAAACCATCATCATAGAAGTTTGTTGAATGAGATGGATGACTGTAGGATAGTGCTGGGACTTTGGTCGAAGTCATTGGTAATGAGAGACTCTCAGAGTTGCAGTGTATACTCAGAGTGGTTGAGTCCTCTGGAACCAATGGCGCGTACCGGGTCGAAGCCTATGTTTACATAAAGAGATTTGGTTTAGGGTATATCTAGGACTTTGGTTCAAGCTGATGGTAAAGAAGAACTCTCAGAGTTGCAGTGTATTCTCAGAGTTGCTGAGTCCTCTGTCCATTACAGTGTACCGGGTCGTAGAAACAGGTGGTTTGGAACAAATGGTGTGCAGAGAGACTGGTTGAATGAGGTTGGTTTCGAACTAGCGAAAGAATGTAGTTGTATGGAGGTGTGAAACAGGTTAAGAGTGGGAGTTAATACTTGATTATGTAATGATTCATTTTTGACCAAATAACAATCATTTGAACTTCATTTTGTTTAGAACCAATCATGAAGCAAGAAGCTTGAGGAAAATTGTTATATAAAAATTTAATTAACACTATCTCAAACAGTCAGTTAGTTTGAAACGTTTATATTTGTTAGTACTATAATTGTAATTACTAAGTGAAAACATACACGTTACACTATTTGTTGTGTTATATGTGCTTTATTTAATAGCAGCATAAGTATTGTACATACAATATATAGCGGGAATTCCCGATTTAAGTTTCTTTTTCGCTTCAGTATAGACAGCACATATAGTGTACATGGGACAACTACTCAGTGCGTTGCAAAAAGTTAGCCTCATAACCTCTTTTATAAACGTTCTAACCAATTGTTTAATACAGATTTTTGTAAGAATGAATAAGTGAATGGTGTTTTACGGCACGTAGTCTAGACACAAACAGGTGATATTGTGCGCAAAAACTGATGCCAAATAAACAATGAATAGTCAATTATTAAAGAGAATGTTAAAATGTATAGGTAAAACTATTTACATACTAAGCTTGTATAGGTAAAACTATTCACATACAAAGCTGGTATAGAAGCTGGTATAGGTAAAACTATTTACATACAAAGCTGGTATAGAAGCTGGTATAGGTAAAACTATTTACATACAAAGCTTGTATAGGTAAAACTATTTACATACAAAGCTTGTATAGGTAAAACTATTCACATACAAAGCTTGTATAGGTAAAACTATTTACATACAAAGCTGGTATATGTAAAACTAGTTACATACAAAGCTTGTATTGGTAAAACTATTTACATACAAAGCTGGTATAGGTAAAACTAGTTACATACAAAGCTGGTATAGGTAAAACTATTTACATACAAAGCTTGTATAGGTAAAACTATTTACATACAAAGCTGGTAAAGGTAAAACTATTTACATTATATACATACAAAGCTGGTATAGGTAAAACTATTTACATACAAAGCTTGTATAGGTAAAACTATTTACATACAAAGCTGGTATAGAAGCTGGTATAGGTAAAACTATTTACATACAAAGCTTGTATAGGTAAAACTATTTACATACAAAGCTGGTATAGGTAAAACTATTTACATACAAAGCTTGTATAGGTAAAACTATTTACATACAAAGCTAGTATAGGTAAAACTATTTACATACAAAGCTTGTATAGGTAAATAGTGGTAAAACTATTTACATACAAAGCTTGTATAGGTAAAACTATTTACATACAAAGCTAGTTCAATAATATTTAACTTCAGGATATATTTCCATCCACTTCCGACGTTTTTTTTTGCTTTTTTGATAAAATGAAATGTTTTCAGAGAATATCTAAATATTGTGACGTTTTATGTTATAGAACTTATATAAAGCATGATTAGGTAAAACAAATATTAACTATGTATACGAAGAGCAACAAGTGCCCATCAACGGGTGTGTAACAGGTAAATGCAAGTACGAACAGTATAACGCATTAATCTATGTATTCTGATTTCCTTTAAGAAAAAATCTAAAAAGAGACTGAAATCAATTATATCAAATAACTCGTTCATACTATTAACTTGGTAGTGTATTTGTCCCATAGGATCAAAGTCTGCACAATCTAACAATATATGGTTGACCTTTAACGTTGCAAAACAGAGAATACATGCTGGTACTTACTCACTTTGAAATAAATATGAAGGAGTATAACGTGTATGCCCTATTTTTCACCCAGCTAAAATAACTACCTCTCATCGAATGACTCACCGAAGAACGGTTCAGTTGAATGCAGTTTATTATTCACGGACAATCCCAAAGAGTTATTAAGCCGGGCATCCATGTGTACGTGATACGTGGTTCGTGTCCGTATCCGCGTTTGTACCCGCGTCAGCGCATGCGTAAAATGAACATCCATATACCAGTGAAACACAACTCCGTGAAAACCTTTTTTTGTGACTTCAGTTTATCCAGTCCAAGATGTTCCGATTTCTACGTACACAATTAGAAGAACGTAGCCAGTTCATGACAATGGCTGCTATTGCGATTCACAGAGGTCATAAAAAAACACGTAAACATAGGTGGTGGATACGTGAAATTGTCAGTGCCTGCAATGGACCGCCATATGTTCGCAACCACTATGGAGTCTTTGTGCTGTGGCAAACTTGCATCGTAAATTGCCGAATTTTCTCTGACCAGATCAATTAATTTCTCGCAAATCTCGGCGCTGCTGAGTTTTGCTGATTGTCTTCTTTTTGGTATGGTAGGTGCTGTCGAAGAACAAGACAAGTCACTTTCAACAGCTCTGTGACTGTCCGTGTCCGCCAAAAACGCACATTATGCGGGCACGGACACGGACTCGAAACTGATCAATGGACGCTTCCCAACATTTTCTCTATATAACCGATTTTTCACTCCCACGGATACGGACACGGACCACGGATCACGTACAAATGGGTGCCCGGCTTTACAAATATATTTGTTAATACAGCTTTTAAAAATTTGGTATTAGTTATATTTAAACTTAATGCTGCCTTACCTGGTTTAAACCCCCAGCGGCCTTTTTTGCCTTTGACCGTTCCAAGGCGGGAGCCCTATTGTCAACCTTTTAATGTTTGTGATGTCGTGTCTTGCCTTTTAGTCATCTTTAAATCTGTTGTTTATTTCTATGCGTGCTTTTGGTTGACTGTGGTCCTTGAATGCTACATTTCCTGTTCGACTTGTATATCTACTTTTACGATAATAAAAAATTCAAAGGGTTTTCGAAAATTCTGTAATACTAACTCTGACAGAGTAGTCGTTTAGTTATACAAAGGTTGCGAATGTTAAGTCTTCAACTCGACTATAAGATCTAGAAACAAGAGGACGCTCTACTGGCTCAAGATAAAGTTTATCTATAAGGGGCCATAAGTCTTTCCAAAATCATTCAACCAGAACATGGCAATGATAGGTGCAACTAGGCATAGTACTGATCATTCTCGCCAAGATTCGCTGAAATCTGGCAAAGAGTTCAGAAGAAACTAATCTGGACAAAGTGTGTGTATTAAAACATTAAAAGGGTCACAACTCTGCCAAAAATCATTCAACCGAAATATGGCGATGATATGCACAACTAGGCTTGATACTGATCATCCTTGTCAAGTTTCGTCTATATCCAGCCAGGGGTTCAGGAGAACTAGCCCGGAAAAAAATTGTGGTATCAAATTTTTTTAAAGGGCCATAACTCTGTCAACTATCTGTAAACCGGAACGTGACGATGACATGCACAACTAGGCTTGGTGCTGATCATCCCTGCAAAGTTTCATTGAAGTCTGGCGAGGGGTTCAGGAGAAGTATATCAGACAAAGTTTGTGTATTAAAACCTTTAAAGGGCCATAATTCTGCCAAAAAAAATCATTCAACCGGAATACGGCAATGATTTGCACAACTAGTATACATGGAATTGATCATCCCTGAAAATCTTCGTTTAAATCCGGCCAGGGGTTCAGTTCAGGAGAACTAGTCAGAACAAAGTTTGTGTATTAAAACCTTTAAAGGGCTATAACTCCGCCAAAATCATTCAACTGGAACATGGTGACTATGTACAACTAGGCTTGGTACTGATCATCCCTGCAAAGTTTCAATGAAATCCGGCCAAATGAAGGCCCTTTCGTCTTAATGAGGCCAAGATATAGCACATTTCAGAAAATCAAGGGCCATGACTCCGATGTTAATGGTCCAATCTGGATGGTTTTCGAACTTGTCCAAGCTTTCATTGATATTAACAATCTGGTAAAGTTTCTTAAAGATCGGATGAAAGATGAAGGCCCTATCGTCTTAACGAGGCAAAATATAGGATTTTTAACTAAATCAAGGGCCATAACTCCGCTGTTACTGGTCCGATCTGGCTGGTCTTCGAAACTGTTCGAGCTTTAATTTATATAAACAATCTGGTTAAGATCGAATGAAAGATAAAGGCCCAATCGTCTTAACGAGTCAAAATATAGCATTTATAACTAAATCAAGAGCCTTAACTCCGCTGTTAATGGTCCGATCTAGCTGGTTTTCGAACTTGTCCGAGCTTTTATTTATATAAACAATCTGGTAAAGTTTGGTAAAAATTGGATGAAAGATGAAGGCCCTATCGTCTTAATGAGGCAAAATGTAGCATTTTTAACTAAATCAAAGGCAATAACTCCGCTGTTAATGGTCCGATCTAGGTGGTTTTCGAACTTGTTCGAGCTTTCATTAATATTAAAAATATGTGCAAGTTTGGTAAAGATCAAATAATAAATGAAGGTGCTAGAGTGTTCACAAGGCTTAATATGGCATTTTTCAGCAAAACAAGGGCCATAACTCCGGTGAAATTATTTCGATCTTGCCGGTTTTCGAACTTGTCCGAGCTTTCATTGATATAAAGACACTGGCAAAGTTAAGTAAAGGTCCGATTAATATTGAAGGCCCTAGAGTGTTCACAAGGCAGAAAATGCATTTTTCAGAAAAAACAAAGGCCATAACTCCGGTGTTACTGATACGATATAGATGGTTTTCGAACTTCTTTGAGCTTTCATTGATATTAACAATCTGTGCAAGTTTGGTAAAGATCAAATAATAAATGAATGTGCTAGAGTGTTCACAATGCAGAAAATGGCATTTTTCAGAAAAGACAAGGGCCATAACTCCGGTGTTACTAACCCAATTTAGCTCATTTTCAAACTTGTCTAAGCTATCATTGGTATTAACATCCTGTGCAAGTTTGGTAACGATCAAATAATAAATGAAGGTGTTAGAGCGTTCACAAGGCAGAAAATAGCAATTTTCTGGAAAAAAACAAGGGCCATAACTCCGGCGTTACTGATCCGATTTGGCTGGTTTTCGAACTTGTCCGAGCTGTCATTGATATTAACAATCTGTGCACGTTTGGTAAAGATCAAATAATAAATGAAGGTGCTAGAGTGTTCAAAAGGCTTAATATGCATTTTCCAGCAAAACAAGGGCCATAACTCCGATGAAAATTATCCGATCCGGCTGGTTTTCGAACTTGTCCAAGCTTTCATTGATATTAACAACCTGTTAAAGTTTGGTAAAGATCAGATGAAAAATGAAGGCCCTATCGTGGTAACAAGACAAAAGTTAACGACGGACGGACGACGGACAACGGACGACGTACGGACAACTCGCCATCCCATAAGCTCTGCTGGCCCTTGGCCAGTAGAGCTAAAAAACGAAGACGCTAAGAAAGATATAACCCTTTACATGTTGCTCGGGGAACATCTCCGTCTAAGTGGGTGTCAACTAACAATGTCAAAATTAAAATCATCTCTCTTGTAATAGATGTGTTTATTATTTCTCCATTATCAATCAAGATATGTAAATCGAGGAAAGTGGCGACAGTATCAGAAATATTAGCTTTGTTGAGTTGAAATTCTTTAAAATATATAATACTGGTCATAGTAGAACTGAACGAATTGTCAATGTTCAGTATATCATCCAGATACCGAGAGGTCATTTAAGGCTTCGATGACACCTGCTTGAGTATCTGGTAAAAGAATCAACATGAAATCTCTTTCATAGAAATACAAAAACATATCTACGACAAGAAGCGTACCGATTGGGATACCAACAATTTGTTTATAAACAATAGTTCTAAACCGGCGAAAATAGTTTCTATAAATATGAAATGAATTATAAGTGCAAAACATAGGGTAATTTTCAAAACTTACGTTATTAGCAAATGCTTTAATATTGTAATAGGCTAAAATGTAGTTTTTGCTTTAGCAAAAGTCTTTTGAATAAAAGTTGATATAAAAGTCGAACAGTAGGACCACAGTCAACAACAAACAATGGACCATTTATTGATGTGAAGTTCGGTCAACATTGTAAATGTAGCTTCGGAGAAGACGTAGCTCAGCTGAAATATTCTGATAAACAGATAGTCGATCGCGATTGACAAGTAAAATGCTACCTCCACCAAACAAAGGAATTACTATTTTGAAACATTTAAAACGTCTAAAATTAAACCACGGAATTGACCATACGTATCACTTGTGTTCCTACTTTCTTCGCTGCTGAAAAATTGTATTTCTGTTTCTTGTATTGTCACAGTGTTTTGGCCATTGGTTCCATAGTAAGAAAATACTTCTCCTATGCTATCCTGTATCAGTGTATACTTAGTGTCTTTCTTTATGTGCACTGGCGAGTCGAACATTATATCAGCAAATTTGTTGTTTTCGTCAAACAAAAGTTTAATGTCTGCAGACATTACACATCTCTTGTCGTTGTCTATAACTTTAAGTATGCCTGCAGTTGTACCAGGAGTAGCGGGCGTGAATAAACTCACACCCACCAATGATGCATTGTCTGAACATTGGAACTGAATAACATCGTTGTTTGTGTTTGGATTCCAGCCGTCATAAATTGTTCCTGGATAGTTAAATCTATCTAAATGAATACGCGTGCAATTTGGTTTCCGGGATTTGCTACTAAATAAATATTGCTTTTCATCTGCTTTCGTTGTGAATTGAAGAAATATATCGATTTTTTCTTCGGCTGTTAAAATTCCTCTATTTGCAACATGCGTCGTAAATTCGTCTAATGTCATACGTGGAAACCGTATATGTCTAATCAAGTCGTTTCCGAGCGCTTCTTTTAAGTTTACGTCGTTAACGTCTTTCTCTGATCGTCTACATTCTTCTTCAGCCCATTTTATACAAGCTGCGTAAACATTCGCTTCATCAGCCTGTAGTAGATCGGATTCAATAACCAGACGCAGTACATCCTTTGTTAGAGAAAAAATAGCCGCTGATTTTAACACTTGGTCGCCGTTCTTGAACACGTAGGATAGGCACTGCTGTACGAGATCCTTCTCATCAAACATGTGAGCTTGCTGTAGAATCACACAAATATTCTCCGTAGATATTTCCGATTTTAGATATTTCTTACACATGTCGACCAGTTCTCCGACGTCATACTTCTTTCCTGCATAGAGTAAGGACATCACCATGTCTGCCGTCACGTCGCAATTTTCGGTGTAGAGGAACCTATATCAAATATAGGAATATGTACATAGTAAGTTTAATTTTGAATGACAATGGTAACACTATTTTGAATGACAATGGTAACATTTTGAATGACAATGGTAACACTATTTTGAATGACAATGGTAACACTATTAAGTGTGAAAATGGAATAAACTTTCACAATAGCACGAATATTCGAAAATTTAAAGTGGTATAATTTGATAGTCTGGAGTAACATTTAATGCTTTTTTACATCCTCTTACAATCTCAAAAACAAGAAAAAATGCAGTTGTAAATGTTTTATTCAGCAGTTTATGGATTTATTTATGCTAGCTTTCGGGCAATGCATTTAGCATTAAACATACTATCCCGAGTTTGTCAACAAACAGCAATGTGTTGCTATAAACTTGTATATGTTTCTTTGTTTACTATGTTGCTTTGTAAAAAGGGCCTCAGGGAAGATTAGTATTGTTACTAACTTGGCTACCCTCTTAAAATAAAGTCTTCAATTCCATTCAGTTCAAAAGCATCAGGCCCCTAGTTCGAATTCCATTTAGGACACTTCTGTTTTCAATCATAGTAAAAATCAGTATTCGTAGAAAAGCTGGATACATGCTTTTGATTCATGGATTTGGATGTGCATGTCTAAGCCAGCTAATGATGAAAGAGAGCGCTACACATCATGAATAGTGCCTTGTAATATTTATATGATAGAAAGGTCATCATCAGCTAGAAAAGAAACAATTTGGCCAAGTTTAAATGAAATTTGCCAGACAAAATGCATAAACTTTTTTTCCCGTATTTCCCTATATATACATGTATGTAAACTAATCAGTGCCCTTAAGGAAACTAACTCGCCAAATAACGGCAAAATTACACTACAAAATCGTTTATCAAAATTCTATCCAGGTGTTTAGGCCATATAATAGTATGTATGTGCCGATTAAAAGTATAGGTTTATTCACTAGTTCTTAAAATACCTGGTTGAATATGTGTGTAAAATTAATTATGAGTCTTAATTCGACGCTCCGGTTTTTGAGGTTATGCCTGGCTGCTTAAGGCCCTTTATACTGTGAATATAGAGTTCGGAGTCTCTAGTTATATGTAAATTATATATATACTCAGTATATTTGAAAACGCAACACTTGGTATTTTTTTGAATTTCTAGAGATGTTAAAATCCTCGTGCAAAATGTGTTTTAACCGAAAGAATTAGAGCAAATCGTATGCAATAGTTTATCGCCATATGTTAACATTTGGGACAACGACACTTGTGTATATACTAACATAAAATACAATCTTGATTTGAACAAAAAACAAGAGGTCAATGACCTTGAAGCTTTACTGATTGATTTTGATTTCAGGAAGTAGTCGTTACAAACTTGTTTTTGAAAAATTATTTTTAGCCGTGGCGGCCATTTTGAATTTCCGGCCGACCTGAAATTTTTCTAGGATCAATAAGACATCAAGAGCAACATTCCTTTGAAGTTTCATGAAAATCCGTCAAGTAGTTTCAGAGGAGTAGTCGCTACAACCTTTCATTATATAACTCTATGTAAACAAAGATGGCCGCTGACAGCCATGTTTACCATCGAATCAAAACGATTTTTGACAAGGACCAACACCATGTCAATCTGATCATTTTAGAAAAAGTCTCATATCAATATCACTTATAGTTTTCAAGAAGTAGTCGCTACAAACTTGTATTTTGAAAATATATTTTTAGCCATGGTGGCCATCTTGAATTTCCGGCCACCTGAAATTTTGCTAGGATCAATAAGACATCAAGAGCAACATTCGTGTGAAGTTTCATGAACATCCGTCAAGTAGTTTCAGAGGAGTAATCGCTACAAATTTTCATTATATAACTCTATGTAAACAAAGATGGCCACTGGCAGCCATGTTTAACGTCGAATCAAAATAATGTTCGACTCTCGGATAACCATCATGTCATGCTGATTATTTTAGAAAAAGTCCCATATCAATATCACTTATAGTTTTCAAGACGTATTCGCTACAAACTTATTTTTTAAAAATCTATTTTTAGCTGTGGTAGCCATCTTGAATTTCTGGCCGATCTGAAATTTTTAGTATATTAATCTATGTAAACAAAGATGGCCGCTAGCGGCCATGTTTAAAGTCGCATCGAAATAAATTTCGACAAGGATCAACATCATGTCATGCTGATCATTTTAGAAAATGTCCCATATCAATATCACTTACAGTTTTCAAGAACTAGTCGCTACAAATTTATTTATTTTAAATCTATTTTTAGCCGTGGTGGCCATTTTGAATTTCTGGCCAGCCTGACATTTTTTAAGGATCAACTAGACATCAAGAGCAACATTCCCGTGACGTTTCATGAACATCTGTCAAGTAGTTTCAGAGGAGTAATCGCTACAAGTTTTTACTATATAACTCTATGAAAACAAAGATGGCCGCTGGCAGCCATGTTTAACTTCGAATCAAGGACCAACATCATGTCATGCTGATCATTTTAGAAAAAGTCCAATATCAATATCACTTATAGTTTTCAAGAAGTAGTCGCTACAAACTTGTATTTTAAAAATCTATTTTTAGCTTTGGCGGCCATCTCGGATTTCACATCAACATGAATTTTTTTGCTAGGATCAACTAGACTTCATGGGCAACATTTCTGTAAAGTTTCATGAATATCCATCCAGTAGTTTCAGAGGAGTAGTCGCTACAAATAAAACTTTACGGACAGCCGGACGGACAGACGACGCACCACGGCATAAGCTCTGCTGGTCTCTGATCAGTCGAGCTAAATAACAGCGAACTGAAAATAATCGAAATTAAAAGGTTGCGTTTTTAAATATACTGAGTGTAGTTAGTAGCTTTAGAAACCATATGTTGAAATATTTGGCTGTTGTTGGCGGAGAAACTATTTTAGAGATATATAATGGGCATCTGTTACATCTTTATCATTTTACCATCACAATTACATAATAAGGATTTGAAATAATGTGTCAAACTTACCTAAGCAGCTGCTTAAAACATTCCACATCGATATCAGGTATCTCTATCTTTTCACGCGACTCTGCAATAGTACCGCAAAACATGGCATAAAACACGGGACTTCTGCTGACCAACATGTATTTATGGGCCTTCACTTCGTGTCTGTCTTCTCCCACCAGAAATATGATGTCACACAAAATGCCGTTCTCAAACATGTACAAATTGGTTTCTGCCAATCGTTTGTTTATCTGCCATGTTTCTGCCATTTTTCTTTCGTTCTGTTTTTGCTTTTTTTTTCAAAATAGTCTGGCTGAAAAAAACAAAAACAAGACAGACGCTTTACACAAGTCGAAACGTTCAGAAGAGTCCAAGCCCACTCTGCTTAGTAAATAATGACTGTTCCGTATTCACCTTTAGTAAAACTATTATTGTTTTCGTTTCCGTTACAACTAATCGCTTCAAATGATTTTCTTCAGTGTTTAAATTGTTGTTGTATGATGGTAGTCTTTGTTTTCGGAGTATGAAGAACATTTTGCAACTATTCTTTGTTATTGTTGTTGTTGTTATTTTATCAAAGTTGAAGTGAAACATTAAACTTTCATAGCTAACTGGAAGTTCATGTTTGCATGAATGGTTGTTTAACGTCATGTTCAGCATATTTAACACTATGTACGATGGTCGTTTTTTAGTGGTGGAGGCAGGTCATCCATTTATTTCAACTCAGCGTCTTTACCCTCTCGACCACGGAGGTACATATCTCTATAAAATTTCAAACTTATAAAAACAACACTATTTCATACCTACATCAAGCACGCTGAATACATCGATTATAGTAACACTCGCTTTTTTTCTCAGTAAAAATTAGTCACCCGTTCTCGGTGGTCGTCTTATAACGTTTTGTTGCTGTTGTTTTATAATATTTTTTGAAGAAATTATGTGTTGAAAACTAGCACAGTGTTAACAAAATATTTATCTATCTATCAAAAAGTCTTAATTTACACAACTGTGTTTATTTTTCTGATTGTAAAACTAATTTACAGAGTCTGTATACAATTATATAAGGAAGTTACTTTGAGACGACCCCTTATTTCCTTTTTATGCAAAAAAAAAATGATTCAAATAAGTTTACTGAAAACTAGGTCAGACTTGTTTATGAAAAAACTAGGCCATTTTGATTTAATGTATGACTGTCGTTCATCTCAATATTAACATTTTATAAAATATCCCCGAAAACGCCAGTTTTTATCCAAAAAAAAACAGGTTACCATCCAACAACTAATCCTTTGATTTAGATACAATATTGAAAATACGCATCTTCTTTCGTTTTTAAATTTTAAGGTCATATCACATACCCTTTAGATGAAATGCCTACTGAATAATGTGTTAATGGTTGTTAAGTGGTATTTGACTTTAAATTGAATAGAGTATCTCATAAAAGAAATCAAGAAATTATAAATTTACAAAAATCATGAAATATTTCCAGAAATACGAGTCTACTTTCGGTTTCAAATGAGTCTATTCCTTTTACGTCTAAATGTATGACTTTCAACCATGCGATAAACTGATAAAAATAAATTGATCGTTAACTCGATCAACTAACTAACAATATATGTGATACTGCCAATTTAAACAAAGATGTTTGACACTTTACAAATAAATACAAAGAATGTATACATATGTATAACCTGATCTAACCTGTTCTGTGAAATGTCATGCGTTGATGCACTTCCTGTACGTGATCATGTTAGGGACCGTTCATTATTTACTTACGGAATCCTGTTAGAGCCATCGCGATCTCGCGTTTTCATTTTCGCGAGATGTGAAATCGTGAGGTTTGCAATCCTCCCTTTTTTTTTCATTGTGGAATACGACGAGAAAGTGAGATTTGTTTGGCATTCTCGCGATCTCGTCAAAATGAAAATGCGATAAAAAAAATCGCGAGGTTTGCACTAAGTCTGGCCTGCAAACTTCGCATTTTTTTCAATGTAGAACAGGACGAGAATGCGAAATTTATCTCGCAATCTCGCGGAATTGAAAACGCGAGATCGCGATGGCCCTAACAGGATTCCGTATCTACTAGCATCTTTCTCTGCTTATTTATTGGGCCACTATTATTTTGTACAGCATACAATATAAAATAAAAATTCAAATAATAATGGATTCAGGTCCTCATC
>JAWPHD010020169.1:0-32844 GCA_037043455.1 Cyrtodaria siliqua | reverse complement strand
GTTTTTCTTTCCGTGTGCGTTCCCAGTTCTTTCTTGCTCTACTACTTGTATGCGATTCAGTTATTTCTATAGTTTTGGAGATACTGCTATTCTGATTCTTGTTCAATGTACAATTACAGATTTAGACATTACAATAGTCTCGTCTATGTCCAATTGTTTTCGACACACATTTTGCTATTGTTCGTACAATATTTTTTGCAGCACCTGTTTTTCCTTCGGTTAACACCACCTTTCCTTGTTTTGCTTGAACATCCTTTTTTCCTAGATACCCAAATACATATATATCATCAATGAATGCTGTTTCTATCCCTGTGATAGATTGCAGTTTTGTTTTTCCACTATTTCCCTTTGTGTAGTCTACCTTTGAAATATCTGATACGAGGTTATTGTCGGTCGGCATTTTCTTTTGCTATATAGTATGCTAGATATCTACTCGAACGAATCCCCAAAGAGCTCCCATCTATCTCCATGTTTCTTTCTTTGGTAGCTTTTTCTGAGTTCATTGTATATAATATAGGTTTAGATTAAATTTCTACTTTCGGTGAAAATACATGAGATTATCTGTATTGATTTGGAACAAAATCTTTGTTCAACCAATCGAATATTTCATGATTATCTTTTTCGGCTATGGATCCAATTTTTTCCAACTGTATAGATATGTTTGCGATTTCATACAGATCTTCCCTTTTCTGCATACCATGTTTTACTTTTGTCCAAAGATCCTCAAATCTATTTCGTAATTCATCCAGAATATCTTCTGTACTATCTTCGGTTTTCGGTGCCATTTTGATCTGTACTATCATCTGACATCTCTGTGTATCGTCGATATCATTTTGGTCTACTTCTTCTTGGTCTTCTTTTTGGTCTTCTTCTTGGTCTTCTTCTTGGTCTTCTTTTTCTTTTTGGTCTTCTTTTTGGTCTTTCTTGGTTTTCAATATTCCGTCTAATCCCTGTAATTGTTTTTGTAATTCATTAACATTTCTTCCCCATCGCATCCCTGCTGCTATTTTTGCTCTCAGTATCCTACCTTCTGGAGATAGAACTTTTTCCTTTCTTTGGGCTACTAGGATTTTCAATTTATCTTGCAATTCTTTGATATCTTTCACCCATCTTTTTCCTGCTGCTATGCTTGCTCGTATTTTTCTCATTTCACTCATATATAACATAGTCAGATTAGTCTTGGTGATTGTAGCATGCTTGTTGTAATGTCAGATGAAAATATCTTGTGTAACACGCTTGCCTCCTGCTTGCCGTTACTCGTTCAATATTGCAAAATGTAGAAATACTCCTGCTAGAAGACCTGGTGTTAATACCGTTTGGAGTCGTGTGATTGGAAAATTTCGTCGATATATACAAGTAGTATAGAAAAGTGTGTGTGTGTGTGTGTGGGGGGGGGGGGGGGGGGGGGGGGGGGGGATAAAAAATAATCGAATCTAGTATATACAAGTAGTATAGAAAAGTGGGTGGGGGGAGGGGTCCAGCGATAGTTCCCCAGAGCGGGTTTGCTGAAGTAATTAATAATATGTGTCAGGGCTTTTGGCCCAAGTATGCTATCATTTAGATTTTTTGTAAATGATGGTGTACTTGCTTGAGTTAACAGCCATGGTCGACACTTGGTGTTTGAAGCCCGCTCTGGGAAACTGTCCTGGTACCCCCCCCCACCCCCCCACCCCCCTCTATACTACTTTGATCACTATAACAAGACGATGTGTAGCACCCAAAACCCAGGTCTTCAAGGTCAAGGTCACACTTGAAGGTCAAAAGTAAAATTGTGTCCGGTCAATAACTCTGTCATTCATGGGCGGATTTTCAAATAACTTGGCACAAGTGCTCACCACAACAAGGTCACGTTCACACTTTGAAGTCAAAAGTCAAATCGTGTCCGGTCAATAACTTGTGCATGCCTGAACGGATTTTTCAAATAACTTGGCACAAGTGCTCACCACAACCAAACAACGTGTCGCGCACAAAATCCAGGTCTTTGGCTCCAAGGTCAAGGTCATACTTAGAGGTCAAAGGTATTTCTTGTTTCTTATGTATACGTATTTTCAACAGAGATGCACACATCAGAAATGCCACTGTCACTATATGGCACGGAGAATGATACGTGTTGACATTGTTTGTCCAAGGGATGTAATACGTGTAGATTGTCCAAATGCTTATTATTTATAACATTATTACGTATAGAATATGTATCATATGTTGGCATGTTATTCTGATTGTTAGTATGACCATTGTTATGATTATTGCAGCAAACCTGCATCAAAATACAGTGTTAATCGCTTATCAAGTGAGACTAGAAGTTGCGTGTGCAAGCCATGGCAAGGTATAATTCAGTTGTTACGCCGCAAACTACGATTTATCTTATAGATGCGGTCATCACGAAAACAGGTAGGAAACGTTTTCATTTTTCATTTTCTGAAAAGAGTTTGTTAACAACGTAATTGTTAGTATTATTTATTGTGTTATCCATTAAACATGTTCACTAGAATATGTTTATATGATAGTTATTGTACGTATATATGAATGCAAACATCGCGTCCATCGCAAGGCAATAATGACTTTCAACGTAAGTTTTTCATAAGGATACGTAATTTCAACAGAGATGCACACGTCAGAAATGACACTGTCAACATATGGCACGGATAATGATATGTGTTGACATTGTCCAATGGATGTAATCCGTGTACGGGGAATAGAATAGATAGAGATGACTTTGCTCTTGCTGACCCTAGATTGTCCAAATGATTATTATTTATAATAGTATTACGTATAGAAAGAATATGTATCATATTACCCGGCATGTTATTCTGATTGTTAGAATGACCATTGTTATGATTATTGCAGCAAACCTGCATCAACACACAGCGTTAGTCGCTTATCAAGTGAGCCTAGAAGTTGTGTGTACAAGCCATGGCAAGGTAATAATGACTTCCAGCGTATTTTTTTTTCTTATTTATACGTACTTTCAACAGAGATGCACACGTCGGAAATGCCACTGTCACTCTATGGCACGGATAATGATACGCGTTGACAAAATTGTTTGTCCAAGGGATGTTATCCGTGTACGGGAAAAAATAGAGATAATTTTGCTCTTACTGCGCCTAGGTTTTAAATGATAATTATAATATTATTACGTATATAATATGTATCATATTACCTGGCATGTTATTCTGATTGTCATAATTTACCATTTGTATGATTATTGTAGCAAACATAGAGTTAATGGCTTATCAAATGAGCCAAGAAGTTGGGTGTACAAGCCATGGCAAGGTAATAAAAATTACCAGCATGAGCTTTTCATATGTATATGTATAGGTATTTTTTAGTTAGTCTGAAATTACTATATCCATATGTCATGAGCGCTTCCTCTGTACACAAACAACCTTATATCCATAGCCACAATCAGTATGTTGCTGGTATGCTTCCGTGTATCATTTTTTAGGATTATTTGGTGCTGAAGAAATACTTTCAGTTATCGCCTCAAAATCAACATATATAATAAACGGAACCATTAGTTGTCTGTCATAGTTTTTAAACTTAACTTTTTCATTTTTATTTGGCATTTCTACTGCTTGCTTACCATTATGTGAAAGACAAATAGGTTTGTGTTTTTCCAGAACTCTTTCTAATGTAAAACACTGCAGGTATGTTTTTAAAAAACATTTTTTATTTGAATGTAATGTTTGATTATACATCAAACTGTCAAACGTTTTTATCAATAGAGAATGATTTTTTTCTTTTTCGCTAATTAAAAGCATGTCGCAAGAATGTTCTTTATTTTTTGATATATACGAAGGGTACACTTGATTATCCTCATACCCAAATATGTTAAAACAAATGTTTTGTTTTTCTATTTTTGAGATTTGTTTGATAGTAACAGGAAATGTTATTCCTTTGTAATTTAAACCTCCGATATGCTTTTTATAATGCGATATTCTCTCGGGATGTGTTTTAACAGGAAACGTAGAAGCCAAATGACAACCATCTAAAGCACTCGTTATCTTTTACATTTTCTATATTTATTCCTTTCGTAATTTAAAATCGGGAATTCAGGAATTTCATAATAAATTTGCTTTAGTTCCTGCAGATAAAGCAGCTAATAATGTAATTATTGTTTGACGCCTACATTACGTCAATGTTTTATCTCTGGAACTCGACAGCACCAATTCGTACACTCCAGTTAATTATACTGAGGATGATGTTGTTTCCGCACATATCACTCGGTGCACTACTTTCAAGGCTGGTGTAAACGATAAGCAAAATAAACTGCCTACCATGTACTGGATTCCTAAGTTACATAAAAATCCGAATAAGGCTCGCTTTATTTCGAATTCTAGTGCCTGCACCACAACAAACATCTCCACACTTTTAACTTCTTGTCTTACTGCCGTTAAAGATCACGTTAAAATATGTTGTGATAAAACTTATAAAAACTCTGGGATTAATTTATTTTGGTCTATAAAAAATTCAGGCGACGTTCTTGATAAAATTTTCAATAAAGGTCAAATGTCATCAATAAGCACTTATGACTTGTCTACACTATATACAACCTTACCACATCACCTTATTAAAGACAAGCTAATTTCTCTTATTAAAAAAACATTCGCTAGAGAAAATACTACATTTTTGGCATGTGATAATATAAAAGCGTTTTTTACTAACGGCAGTTTAGACAATTATACTATATGGACTTGCTACGAAGTTTGTGAAGCACTCATCTTCCTATTAGATAATATTTTCGTCAGGTATGGAGCCACCGTTTATAGACAAATTGTTGGTATCCCTATGGGTACGAACTGTGCAACACTTGTCGCTTGTTGTTTTTATTTTGCTATGAAAGAGATTTCATGTTGAGTCTTTCACCAGATAACCAGGCAGATGTTATTGAAGCCAATGACACCTCTCGGTATCTGGATGACATATTGAACATTGACAACCCTTTCTTTCCAACTATGGTTATTAATATTTATCCTAAAGAACTTCAGCTTAACAAAGTCAATATATCTGATAATAACGCTTCTTTCTTGATTTAGATCTCTCGATTGAAAATGGTGAAATAATTAGCAAAATCTATGACAAGGGAGTTGATTTTAATTTTGACATTGTTAAATATCCCCACTTGGATGGGGATGTTCCCAGAGCAACTTCTTATGGGGTGTATGTATCTCAACTTATTTGTTTTTCAAGAGCTTGTACTCGAGTTGAGGACTTTAATATTCGTAATCTTTGTATAACTAAAAAGCTACTCAGTCAGGGTTACCGTTACCATAAACTTCGTAAAACCTTTGCAAAATGTTATTATAGTAACCCTGATCTTCTTTCCAAATATAAAAATAATTTAAGGACTCTTCTGCGACAAGGAATGTCACAACCTGACTTCTATGATGATGTGATTTATAAACTTCGTAAGATTCTTGGTCATGATCACTTTCATACTATCTTTGTTAAACTTGTTAAAAAGTTTATCAAAAGAGGTTATGACCCTATCATTTTTCAACGTACTGCATGCTTGGTGGTGGACCCTTTTACAGTTCGCCACTATGCTTTGCTCTTTAATTGTACGATGACCGGACAGGCTGTGGACCCTATGATGACGCCTACCTAAAGCCCATTGGGACGGTGGCGTTTGATGTTTGTCTATGATCTTTCTTGTCGTGCCCTTAATGGTTTATTCTCCTAATAATAATAATAATAATAATAATAAATTCTTTATTTCATGAAGGTACAACTCATTAAGATTATACAAACAATTGCACAACACTTATCTTCCATGAGGCCTTCTGATAACAACAGCAACTTATAAACAATAGCAAGTGAATACATGCACGTTACATTAATACTATGTTTCAAGCTGGCATTCAAAACAAGTATTCACTATTAACACAACTTAATTTGAGCAGAACACCTGTTATCTTGAAATAGAAATAATTTATTATTGTATTTGAAAGCATAAATAGAAACAGAAGTCCGGATATTTTCTGGGATTGAATTCCAAGTCCGCATGGCAACATAGGTAAAAGATTGTTTTAAATATTCGGATTTAGGTCTAGGATGCTTAATGTCATGTTTAATGCATGATCTTAAATTATATCTGCTATTTTCAGAAAATGTTATTAATTTACTTATGTATATTGGTGTAAGATTATGAATTGCTTTATAAACTAAAACACCTACTTGAAATTTACATCTTGTTTCAAATGACATCCAATTTAACTCATTGAAAAGATTTGCAGAAGGTGTATGTAAAGGTTTTATCAAAATCTAGCGTGCGATGCTTTTTTGTAAAGTAACAACCTTTGTAAAATTTAATTTAGTACAATTACTCCAGAGGATAGATCCATAATCAAATATTGGAACTAAATATGCATTATAGAATAGCTTTTTCATATCAAGTGTCAAATATTTAGATATTCGTCTTAAAAGAGTGAATTTACTCGATATATGATTACAGACTTTGCTTATCTGAACATCCCACTTTAGATGTTGATCTATTGTAATTCCGAGAAGTTTTTGAGAAGACACTGATGTAATGATACAGGCAATTATCTATCGAAAGCGTGAGTTTTCGAGAATGGTTTATTTTATATTTTGAACCTAATAGCATACATGTTGTTTTTGTAGGATTTATAACCATGTTATTTATAGTGCACCATTTATTTATGTTATTTAAGTCAGTTTGTAATTTATTCTCAATGGATGACACATCCAGCCCTGATGTATGTAGCGTGGAGTCATCAGCATACATGTCAATTGAAGCTTCTTTGGAAGCTAAAGGTAGATCATTTACATAAATCAAGAACAAAAGTGGTCCTAGGATAGATCCCTGAGGGACACCTGATTTGATGATTCTCTCCTCAGATTGATACTGTCCAACTCTGACTACTTGTGTCCTGTTAGACAGATATGACTGAAACCAACGTATTGTTAAAGTCGAAAAATGATACAAATGCAGTTTGTATAATAGTATCTCATGATCAACCATATCAAAAGCCTTTCTCATGCCAAGGAAAACACTGCCAACAAAGTTTCCAGAATCAATTTGTTTCAACCAGCTATCAACAAGGTTAATAAGTGCTGTTTGGCAAGAATGATTTTTACGAAATCCAGATTGAGCCAAGTACAAAATATTAAATTGTTGAAAGAAAGAGTGCAGTTGCGCAGCAACATGCTTCTCAAAGATTTTGGAAATTGTTGGTAATAATGAGATAGGTCTATAATTGTTCGGGTCATCTTTTGGTCCATTTTTGTGTATTGGTAACACGCATGCCTTTTTTAGCTGATCAGGAAATATGCCTTGATCTATGCATTTATTAATGATTGAAGTGATAGCATTAATGATACAATCCGATGCTGCTTTATAATACGAGGTCCAATACCATCTATACCTTTTGCTTTATTTATATCTAATTTATCAATTATTAGCCTTACTTCGAAAATCGAGATGTAATCTATTTTAAATATTGCCTGTTTTAATTTATTATCAATACGTTTTTTTAATTCAGCGTAGTTATTTGTATATATTGGAGTTTTGTTTATTGTATTAGCAATATTAACAAAGTGGTCATTTAGAGCGTCAGCTATATTTTTCTCCCCCTCAGTTGTAACATTATTAATATTTAAAATTGGTGGTAATTTTATAACAGTTTGATTGGTCCGTGCAGATATTGATTTAAGATGCGACCAAATAAATTTAGAGTCTTTTTTATCTTTAATTGCATTGCAAAAAACTTTTTCTTACCTAAAGTAATCAGATGGTTAGTTTTATTCCTCCATTTTTTATATTCTGGCCATTTTTTAGCTTTATTGAACTTATCACGTAATTTTCTTGCCTCTTTAATTTTATCAGTGTACCATTCAGGCTGTTTTGGGCGTTTAATTCGTCTCTGTTTTAAAGGAGCATGTTTAGAAAAAGCATAGTTTAACACTGAGTATAAATATGCAAATGAAGTGTTTGGATCAGTGAGTGTTTCAGCAGTATTTATTCCTGAATTATATAACTCATTTTTAAATTCTTGTTCATCAAATTTGCCAAATGATCTGTAATTAATAGTTGTATGACCGTTTAGCGAATCTTGATTTTGTCGTTTTATTTTCCTAATAAAACATCCTGGATAATGATCACTCATGAATATGAATGGTACATTTATTTCGATTATATTTGCAGGATGTGTAGTATAGATATGATCAATTATTTTAGAGCTTGAAATTGTCACTCTGGAGGCATGTTGATTATTTGCACAATACCTTGATTAATGAGAAAATCTGACCATTTTTGATTGTCAAAGCCAGCCGTAGGAGAGTAATTGATATTAATGTCACCTAGAATGTATATTCTTGTTGCTCTGGCTTCTGCCAAGTCATTGAGTACCTTCATTGTGGCTTTCTAGGCTATTGTTTTTTATATTATATTTATACGAGCATATTTGTGTTTTACTTATATTGCCTATTGATGCTGCCTTGTTGGTTAGAGATTAGATCATGGCGGGGATTTCTTTATTTACACTGTCCTGTTTTAATGGGATGACAGTAGGGTAAGTGTGAGGTTTGGTGAACCCTAGAACCGGTTTAAACTCCCAGTGGCCTACTTTGCCACTGACCGTTCCAAGGCGGTAGCCCTATTGTCAACCCTTTTGTGTTTGTGATGTCGTTTGTATTTATTATTAATTTTGCCTTCTTGTTTGTCTGTTTGCGTGTTTGTTTCTGTGTTTTGTGGTTGACTGTCCTCCTTGAATGCTACTTTCCCTGTCCGATATGTTTATATTTCTTTGACTGTAAACGGTGATTTACCTGCTGACTCACCTGTCCCAATAAAAATTGAGTTTGATTTATCAAGATTGAAATGTTTAGTTACCATTCATAATAACTTTATGCTTGATTTAAGGGAGACAAACGTTCACACCTTAATTTTTGACAAAGATGCAGTTATTAGAGAAACTAAATTTGGAACTGTAACACCAAACATAACAAATTATATGATCCATCATAATGTTGATGGATAATACGGGGATGTTATTTATGAAATAAGTACAGCTGATCTTACGAGATCGTATCCTTTTAAAGATGAACAGATAAGAGTCCGGTTCTGTGAAGTAAACAAAACGATCATTAACAGTATTAATATTTACATAACCGATTTCTCCGGTAGAATTATTAATCTTATTGGGGTTCATACATCATTTCGATTTGTTTTAAAGGAATTAATGTAATCTTATTAAATACTGATAAAGGTGATCTTTTGGGATCAACAAACACAATTAAGAGAATAAAGCAGCAGACTCGGTTTTATTGAGTCTGTTCATGAGAAGTAATGAAAGAAGCAACACCTCTCTTATGTTTTATCCAACATAAGTTGAGTAACTTATGTTTTATCCAACATAAGTTATATATGACACGATTAAAAAAGGTTTACGACACTAGGACGAGAACTTATACTGAAGTAGACAGATTAACCGGGGCTGGCATATTTGACCTTTTTTCAAAAGTTGGATCAAAAATATTTAGTGAGTCTGTAAAAACAGCAGGCAAGAAAGCATTAGAAAAAAAATGTTGTAGCTGAAACTGAAGAAGATGTAAATGCAAAAAATAACAGATTTCTATCCGGAAGAGGAACCAAAAATATTCATGCAAGAATTAAACGATAAATTAAATAAAAATAATCTAATTACTAGTATACATAGATGTTTCGAAGTGAAACATATAATACTAGATATGAACATGTACCTATTCAGTTAGATACTCCCATAACACAACCATGAAATGCTACCAGGCAAATGAAAAGTGGTTATGAGTTTACACTAAATAGTAGAAGTTCTTACTTTGATTGGTATAATGCATATTTTGAAATCAGTTTTCAAGTAAACAAACTTGCTGATGGAGCCGCTTTCGCAGACGCCGACATAATTGCTTTAATTTAAGATGCAGCTTCACTGATTGATCAAATGCAAGTAAACCAAAATGGAAAAATAGTTTACGATGGAAATAATCTTCACAGATTTGTTAATGTCAAAAGCTTCTTGAAATTTCTGACGATTTTGCAAAGACAACCGGAACAAAAGAATACTTTTATTTAGACAATACGACTACTGATCAAGCTGGTTATAACCTAGGATTTACTGCTCGTCATGCTTTAATCATAACTAATCAAAAAGTTGACTCTGTAATTCCATTAAATAAATATTCCTTCTTTGAAGGTTTGGAAACAAACATGCTTCCTCCTAGTCAGATTCAAATCAGCTTGCAACTGACAGATGGACTTGGACCGGTAACCAGAGAGGTCAAAAGTTGAAAATGGTCGTACTCGAAAGTAGTACCATCAGTGGTGTTATTTGGGACTGTGTAATTGATTTAGTACATAAAAGAGGTAAGTATATTTACTGTTGTTGTTTTGAGGATAGATTTCCGAAGATATGGGTGCAAAAAGCAAAGGAATCGGTCATCAGAGTGCTGAGTGGTACTACTTTGTATGAGGTAAGATTTTAAACAAAATGAGGTGTGGTTCGGCTGTTGTTGTCAAAAAAGGTCATCTACTTTCATTTTGAGCCAAATGCTGGTGCATAGAGCAGTTATGGTCATTGTTGTTTTGCTATTTTTGTGTTTTGTCGTCACGTATATACATTTAATGGATATTTGAAGTGTCACGGAGCATTAGGGTAAGTGTTATTCTGTGTAGAGCTAACATTACGGTCTATGTGAAAATAATCGTGGTTCAAATCCAGATGATAATGTGTTAATTTTCAAATCAAGTGGTGATTATGGTCGAGTAGTTATTAATAAATTAGTTTTGTGGATACCTAAAATGATATTTAACTCAGATGGTTTAGTTTATGTTATGTCAAATCATATGACATCAACACGATGGACTTATCTTCCTGAAATGATACAAGAAAGCGGAAGTTCTCAACTAACTGAATCCGTATTTAGAATAACGGCTGGAGTCAAAAGTCCAAACCATGTTTTTGTTTATCTGCAAAGGTCAGACAAGAGTTCTTCTCAAACACAAAATCCTCATCTTTTGGATACGTTTAAGGTAAATGCTGCTAATACTAATTGCTATTTACAATCAGCTAGATTGGAAGTTGGAAACGGAATTTATTATCCAGAAGCTGAATACAGCCATGATAATATTATAAGAATATGCAGAGATGTTATTAATTATTCTTACAAACAAAATGATAAAAACACTGGAACTTTACTAAACGTGAGTAATTTTAAAACTCTTTTCGGAATGATATATTTCGATTTGAGTTACAAGGGAAATGAAGTCAGTATTGATCAAAAAAAAACTAAGTTTGAGATATAAGCTAAATATACCCCCGGGGGCTCCTTATAAAGTTGATGCTCTGGTTCTCTATGAAGAAGATGTAGTTGTTGATACTGTCGGAAATGAATTGGTAATAGTTTAATCTAACATATAATATATATATATATATATATGACTTACGTAAAGTATTCGATAGATTTGACAGATGGCCAGAAACGAAGTCTGGCAAAGGCATATGAAAATAAAAGTGAATTAACGCTCAGGCTAAAGAATAATCAACTAACTGGGGATTTTCCTTTGTTGTTGACAGCTACTCAGATTAACAATATTAACAAAGCTAAATCTGGTTGACGGGGATTAGACATAAATATAGGTATACAGAAAGTGAATCACTCTGGTATTCATGCCTGGTGTGGTCGAAAGGAGTTCCGAAATATATAATCCCTAACTTTTTTTGTGATTAAAGGCATTTTTGAGTATTTAAGGCCTGTTTTTCTGGCTGAAATGACTTTATTGACTTGTTTGTGATAGCTAAAAACCATTTGCATGGTTGTATGATGATTTTATTTATCAACTTGAATGCTGCTTTCCCTGTCCGATAATTTTATCTTTCTTTGTATGCACAATAGTGTTGTTGGTGCCGTGTGGCGACCGTAAAAAGTCTCACCGTACATCCAATCAATATTGTTATTTTAGGGATTGTATGACATTCATTGATCCAGTTTTTCCTTAAACACGTGTGTCTGTTTGCGTGTTTGTTTTTGTGTTTTATGGTTGACTGTCGTCCTTGAATGCTGCTTTACCTGTCCGATATTTATATCTTTCTTTGACAGTTTTGAAAGTGAAAGTAGAACACATTTAAGAGGTGTCGAATGAATGGAGTTTGTTCACGGTGTCAACAAAGATCAGAATTTTATTTTCTTACATGCCACATGACCTCTACTATTCCCAGCAGTTTTCTAGAGAGGCAGGTCTCATGACTAAGAACATGTAAGTGAATCTTAGTTTGAATTTCATTTTGAAAAATGGCTCACTAGAAAGCTTAGACAATATTGCATTGGACTCAATGGGATTTGATTTACTTCCGGTACACCTATATCAAAATCACAAATGAAATCTGTCTAAAAATGGAGGCTTTTTAGGCGCATTAGCTGGTTTGTTAACTAAAACAATATTACCAACATTTGCTAGACTCGCTCCAAAAGTATTAGCACCACTAGCAACAGGAGCACTGAGTGGCCTGGCGAGTACTGGAATCGACAAACTATTTAGAAAAGGAATGGTAACTGTGCCTAGTGATAAAAAACCAGCACTACTTGACTCTAATGCGTTAACACTACCACAAATAAAAAAGATAATAAAATCTGAAGGTTGTTGCCCTATTAATCTAACAAAGGAACAACAACAAGACGGAGTATTTCTTGGACTTCTTGCATCATTAGGAATTCCATTGATCGGAACTCTTGTTAGTGGTTTAACAGGAAAAGGTTTACAAGTAGGTAGAAAAGGGAAAGGTTTACAAGTAGACTCACAAATTAGACCATATAGGAGCATCCCATTTAAAAAAAAAAAAAATTAAAAATGAACCTATCTCCAACTTAGATATAATGAAATGGGTTAAGCTGCTAGGTATACAGAAATTCAGTGTGGTGTACAGCAAAAACAAATTACCAATAAAACAAAATAAACAAACACCTGGTATTATTAATCTTGATGATCATACTGGACCTGGCACACATTGGACTTGTTACTATGATAATTATTACTTCGATCAGTTTGGTCTGAGCCCATCAAAAGAAGTATTTCTTAGCGTACATACCTAATATAAATACAACAATATTCAGTATCAAAATAAAACAAGTGTCCTATGTGGATATTTCTGTCTATTCTTCATTAAAAAGTTACAAGAAGACAATAGTATGTATGATATTCTTTATAAAATATTAAAACCATACAAATCAATAAAAAATGAAAACATTATAAAATCATATTTTGTAAACAAAAAAGAGTATAAGAATGGACCTTTGGAAACGGCCGAGCACGACACATACGAAATATTGCAGTCTCGGTTTGATTGAGACTGTTCATGAGCGGTAGTGAAATATGAAAGTTTAGGCTAAACAAAGTTTAGTCTAATCTTATTAATATATTAGTTACTGTATTAAAGAAAAGATGGTTACTGAAAATGTTAATCCTCAGCACATATTGGCAAAAAATGGGAGAAGAATGTTAAAAGCAACTTGCGCATCTTGTGGTATTACCAAAACACAGTTTGTTAAAAGTACACAAGGTGAAAATATTGATATTCATAAAGCTATGCTTCCTTTGTTACCCAAAAAGGGGTTAACAATTCCTAGTTATAAATATTGTGGTCCTGATAATCCACTTGATAGTGGAGAACAGGTAAATGAATTAGATGCTGTTTGTAAAGATCATGATTATCGTTATGATGAAAATCCTAGTAATAAATCAATGTGTTATAAAAACATGCTTGCTGGTTTGAAATCTAGTAAGTCTAAAACTATTGGAGAAAAGATTGCTAAGAATTTGATAGTAAAACCAGTTATCAGTATAAAATATAAACTTGGTCTTGGAGCGTCAAAAAACGAGAAAAGGCATTGAAATGGACTGACAAGTTAGCAGACAACTTCATAAACCTATACGAAGAAAGTTCACTCAACGGCGCGTGATTGTTAATGAAATTGATAAAATATAGTCTGCTGATTTAGTTGACATGCAATCGTTTTCAAAGTATAATAAAGGTACTAAATATTTGCTTACTGTTATTGATGTATTTAGTAAATTTGCTTGGGTTTTACCAGTTCCAAATAAAACTGGTTTAGAAATTACCAAAGCGTTCCAACAGATAATAAGTACAGGAAGACAGTGTAAATTTTGTGGGTTGATCAAGGTGTGGAATTTTATAACAAGGTGTTTAAGCAATTCCTTGATGATAATAATATGAAAATGTATCACACTTTTAATTTCGGAAAAGCTGTAGTAATTGAACGATTTAACCGGACATTAAAAGAGAGGATGTGGAAATATTTCACAGCAAACAATACAAATACATATTTAAACGTGCTACAGATGATGGTTGATAAGTATAATAATACAAAACATCGGAGTATTAAAATGACGCCGACTGAAGTAAGTGATGAAAAGAATAAAGGAATGGTGTATTTCAACTTCTATGGAAAAATGAGAAGTAATCAAATTAAGCCAAAGTTTAAAATAGGGGATAATGTTAGAATCAGCAAATATAAAAAAAAACTTTTGAAAAAGGTTATACTCCAAATTGGACTGAAGAAATATTTGTTGTCGATGAAATTAAATATACAAATCCTGTGACATACAAAATAAAAGATTTAAACAACCAAAACATTGATGGAAGTTTTTATGAATTAGAAATGATAAAAGCAAAGCAAGAAATATTCAGGATTGAAAAAGTAATACGACGTGATTGCAAAAAGAAACAAGCATTGATTAAATGGAAGGGTTACAATGAGGATTTCAATAGCTGGGTTCCATTTAAGGATAATGAAAATATTAAATAAGGGTTTAAAAATAATTATATATTAATATATTAAGACAAGTTAAAAAAAAAAGGTTTGCAGAAAACTTAACAATTTAAAAGATAAATATAGAAGAGAATTGATAAAAGGTAAGCAACTCCAAGTAGAATTTGAAGTAGTTTGTGATGATTTTATGGACACTAAAAAAGCAAAGTTAATAAGCGAAGACTATTACTGGTAGAAATGGATAATTAACTGAACTGGATAGAATAAGAGAAGAGCTTCTTGAACTGAAATACAAAATAGCAAAGTGTAGCAAAATAAAATACTCCATGGTAAAAAAATGATATGCACATGATGATGAAGACTACTGTCCGGTTCCGTCTGACTTTGCTTAACGAATGAATTGCAAATGTTTTAGTTATTTGCAAAAAGGAGACGGTGGGATATTATTCATACTAAATTAATAGATACTGGGTTTTTTTGGTAAAGTTCCTCCTAAGCGGAGGGCAATCAAGCAGTTTGTATAGTTGTGACGGGTCTGGTAGCAAGTATGTCACCGCCATTTGGCGTTTGCATCTTTGTGTTAAGGACCACTGAAAACAACTGATAACTTCTGATTGCTTGTCGCGAGGGAGGAAACTGTCCTCGTATCATCAGTATCTATACTACTATTCCTAACACTTGCTTTTTTCAGTTAGGTTGACCAATTAAAGAAATCGCAGATATTGCTGCATTACGCATGTCGTTATGGCACTGAAGGAACTAATTATGTTCTTAGGTGTTAATTATTAGTTATAGAATGTCCAACGAGGTGTTACAAGCATATATCATGAAATATATCGAGGCTTTTTTGAAAAGGGTACCTTTGTACGAAATATCAGTACACTTTCGTTTTCCTGTATTGAATATATCACACGACTTTGGACAACAGAAAGTACTCTCAGTCATGCGATAATTGTAGATTTAGTCAATGCATTACACGGATGACCCCACTGATTCGACACTTGTATATATTCCTCTGACTAGGGAGCGTAACAGGACCAATTCGGGAAATAGCTGATAAACTGTGAAAGTATAGCTGTTAAATCATGAACATTTTGTTTTGATGGAAAATCCGGAGATTGTACACTTAAATCCGGAGATCCGGAGAGCGACTGAAAAATCCGGAGATTTGGCAGACCTGTTTAAATATAAGGGACTGCAGATAGACGTATAATAAACAGAGTATATTTGAAAACGCAACACTTTTTTTTTTTAATTTCTATGTTTGAACTGAAAGTGGTAGAACACATCTTATGCAATTTTTGTATCGCCATATGTTAACCTTTGGGACAATGACACTTGTGTACTAGCATAAAATACAATCTTGATTTGAACAAAAAAAAAAGCGGACTAAAAATAATCGAAAATCAAAACGCTGCATTTTCAAATGTACTGAGTATCTATGCCAACAATTACCAAAATATCACAAGTTCAGAGACAACTACACAGATAAACTGAGAGGAAAAGAAACGCATAATCAAACAATTGCCTATTCTACACAAGTATACACACTTTATTCCATGTAATATTCCAGATATATCTCAACGTGTTTTGTACAAAAAGGGGCTACAGCTAATTACAGGAAGGACAACTCTGTCATGTTGTAGACATTTTAATCAAAGTATACTTTGTTACACGAAATTCATAAATGTTGAAGTTTTGCTTGAGAAAGTCAAGCCATTTCAGTATTGTGTTTATTGCAACGTTTAAAGCCTAAGTTTGCTCACCTGCTTGAGCCAAATGCGCATTCTGTCGATAATAAAACTTTAAAGGGGTAACCATTGGTGTGTTCGGTGCTGTTTAAACCTACTTTCCGAAAGGACAGGCCTAATGTCGCCCTGTACCATTCGATTAGCCATATAAAACATACGATATATAGCGGAAATACGCATTATGCGTTTCTTTTTCCTTCAGTATATAAATACCTTGTTTGTAGACTGCTCCACGGCGCATGTCTCGTTCACTCGTCTATTTTAATGACGGCTGTGGAGCAGTCTACCTTGTTTGCTGTTTGCATATTCGCTCATTTGAATGTTAAGAGGAATGGTAAATAGGATGTTCGGATTAATATCAAGACGAATACACGCTAACTCGGAAACTCCATTTGCTTAAGTAAGAAATACTTGACATGTGCTGTTAAGAATGTTGGAATATTTTATTCAAACAAATAGTGCAAACAGATTGCCGACCGAAACTAAATATATAGAGGATCTTAAACGAGTTTCCATTTCATATAAGATTTAAACGAGTTATGAGTTATTTAATTCTAACGAGCCTTTTGGCGAGTTAAAATCAAAAATAATTCATAACGAGTTTCATAAATCTTATATGGAATGGGAACGAGTTTAAGATACTTTTTATCACATAGCATTGCAATCATGAATATAGAATATTAAATGGGTGTCGATACTGCTAACAAGGGACGTTATGTGATATATAGAGAATATTATGTCAGCGAGTCGAGCCATTCTTCGTTTTTGTGCCGAGCCTAATAAACTTGATAGTAAAAGGCACTGACATAATATTCTATTTATCATGTAGATTATCCACATTTTCGGTATGAATTACTATTATTACCTATTTCTCAGAACGCTTATCGAGGACGCCGCCATGTTGTAGTTTTTTTGTTTGTTTTATGACGTCAGGCAACGTTACGTGCATGACTTCAAATAACGTTACGTACAATAAACAACGAGGGATTCCGCATTGATTTGTTCTATTGGTCAGTGCCTAATAAAGCAAAACTTATTAGGTCACCCCTTTATTAAGCAGAAAAGTGCATATCTGCATGATAAATAGAGAATATTATGTCAGTGCCTTTTACTATCAAGTTTATTAGGCGAGGCTTAGAAAACGAAGAATGGCGAGGCTCTATTATATTCTGTTCACTAAACACCGTAACACATTCTATCCATTTTGGTATTTATGTTAGGCCAACCTAATTACCGCAGAGCCTATTCCATTTTGTAGTCTATTCACTGCAGAGAAGCACAAAGGACCGTAACACAGTCTATCCACTTTGGTATTTATGTTAGGCCAACCTAATTACGCAGAGACGCATCCATTTTGTCCTCTGTTCACTGCAGAGAAGCACAAATGACCATAACACAGTCTATCCATTTTGGTATTTATGTTAGGCCAACCTAATCACTATTAAATACACATTCATTTTGGGCGGCAAAATATTTCTTTACTTCGGAAGCATAATTACGTATAACGTGCGGTGGTATATATGTATAGTGATCGGAGAATTCATTTGCATTGTCCGAATTTCTCCAGTAGTCGAACTTTATATTTCTCCATTTAGCAACAGAACTAAAGAAGTGGTGAATTTTCCAAAAGATGGGATATAACTCAAGGACGGCGGCATGTCGGGGTAAGAACAGTGTATGCGTCAAGGAGCAGCCGTGCATCCCGATTAATACATCCGTGATTGACATCAGCCGTAATTGCTCTTCCAATGATGTTCTCTCCGCTGACATGGTTCGAAGGGTGTGGCCGCGGAATTCTTCCTGGAGAGTTTTAAGTAGTTCTTGTTCATTTTTAAACTTTCTTTCCGTGTTTCTTTTACCAGTTGTGTTTACACTCGGATACATATAGTAGTCGTTTCTTACAGCTAGCACAATAGTTAAGTTTGAACAAGTTAACTTTTTATTGCTTTTTAATCCAAAGGTATCTAAAAACTGCTCAGAGAATTCTTCTATATATGGCAAGTGTGTTAAGTTAAAATAGGACATTGCACTTTCGGGTCCGGCGATATTGAATATAACATCTTGAAGGAATAATGGAGATTTTAAATCACGCGTCCAGATTACCTTTTGAAAGATACGTGTCCACTGCTCGTCCATCTGAACTGTTGGGCCCTTGTCCAGTAAGATGATTATGGCTTTCCTCATGTCGAACTGAAACATCCGGGATATGACGTAGATGTTGTACCATTGCGTCATGGCATGGTAAAAGTTGTGAGGATATTCTCGATGTACGGCTATTGCAACACCTCTTTCTGTCTTTATGTTGCCTTTAAGAGTACCAGAAATCCGTTTTAAACCGTGTGTGTATCTTGTCAACGCGTATTTGCCATCAAACCAATAGTTTGGAGGTACTCGACCATTCTCACACGTAATAGAGAATGTATCAACATCCGGATTATACACCGCGGATCTCAATTGGAAAAATTGATGTCCATATCCGGTGTAATTTTCACCACAGGTTGTCAGTCGAGACTGATAAAATCTCAACACGTTGAGGTATTTGATCGATAATATATCACGAGAAAAACGCGATGCGTCCATAAAATGATGCAGCACCGACGCAAACGTTGCTCCAGTAATCAATGCAGCCAGAATGACGACACAGGCGCCGCGTTTCCTCAACATCCGGTATTCCATCTGTGTTATTCTATTCTGAAAGAAAAGACAAACGTACTTGTAATGAAGGGTGATGCACAAATGTTCGAGAATTTAAAATGTGTTTTATATAATTCTCAAAATAGGTCATTCTCTTCAGTATTTACTATTAGGGATATTAGTTCACAGCCGCCCCTACTCGAGAGAGAGAAGATGGATAGAGAGAAGGAGAAATTGTGTTGTAGTATATGTATATATAAATACAAGACTAGAAGCTAATTTCACACTCGTTTTTTTTTCGGATTTTTTTTTTACCTTTAATGGTCCGTACGTAAATGTCACTCAGCGATTGGATCAGGTATACATTTTTCGTTTCTGCAACAATGGTTTACAAAAATATGCTAATCAATCAACAATTACAAAAAAATCCCAGACAAGAAGGAGGTCTGCTCAAAAAAAGACAATATTTACGAATCCGTCACGCGACACTCACCCGCCAGTTACGCCAGGCGGCGCCTGTGCATTGGTAACGCCAGGCGGCGCCTGTGCATTGGTAAGTCCGCCGGACGGCGCCTGTGCATTGGTTAGTCATATTGTGCATTTGTTTTAATGAACCTAAATACATTTGATGTTTAGAACTGTTATTCAACTAATAAACTTTTTTTTTTTTTTTTACTACTTTTTAAAAGCCTCATTATATAGTCATTACTGTAATACATTCACTCAGGCACTCACTGTTGCTGTTGGCAAAAAAAGCGTCTAATTTCGAATAAACTCTCCTTTTTTTCAATGAACCTAACTGTAAAAACACAACACTGTATAATGGCAAAGTCTTCTTCGCCTTTGTTGAGATTTTAGCAATAAAGGTCTTTAAATAAGTACACAGTGTAGTTAGTCAGTGAAGTAAGAAGAGATCTTACCTCGGTGAGTTAATCTAGACAGATCATGTAAAGAAACAATTTGTACTTGTAGCCAAAGTGGGTATTTAATACATTAAACAAACAATTAATATTATGTTGATAGCCCATGTATCAAGTTTATTTAGACAGTTTTCATAGCATTTTAAAGGGACACATGGCAATCTTGAAGTGTTAATTAGGCATTGAAATTGGCGTCTTGATTTTATTTATCCAGTTTCATTTTGACTTCAAACCTGCTTGCATATAATAAATAAAATTTTGAGTTTCCTTTTTTCGTCTTATTCTACCATAGGCTTAAATATATTATTTTTGCAATAGTTAATCAACAATAAATACTGTGCATAAACAATTTGCTTTATTCTATTTTTATAATTAATATTAATAATTGAATAAATGCAAGTAATGTAGAATCAAAGTACTGCGTACTGAATGGCGAAAACATTAGTTAGCAAATGGTTTTGAACTGTTTCTATAGTTAAGACTAAAGATTGTATAAATGTTTATGATTGTTATTGGCGAAGTGATTCTTGTTATATGTTATACATCTCTCAAGCCGAGGCGTCCTTATCCACTGAGCAAGAGGCCGCTGAATTTTCACCTGAAGTTTATGAATAAGGGCTTTAAGGAGTGGCAAGTTATTGTTTGAGATAGTTTGTTAAAATCTCTATTTTTAGTAGTCGCCTTGAACTTGTATTTTTAAAAATGTATTTTTAGCTGTGGCGGCCATTTTGAATTTCCGGCCGAACTGATTTTTACTAAGGACAACTAGTGTCATGCAAATCCATCAAGTTTTTTCAGAGTAATCGCCACAAGTTTTTCCTATTTAACTCTATGTAAACGAAGATGGCCGCTGGTGCCATTTTTGACATCCAATCGAAATGAATTTTGTGTAGGACCAACTACATGTCATGCCAGTCATTTTAGTAAAGGTAATACAAAGCAATATTACTTATGGTTTTTGAGTAGTCACCACACACTTGTATTGTGTAAAATATATTTGTAGCTGTGGCAGCCATCTTGAATTTCAGACCGGCCTGGTTTTTTTCGCTAGGACCAACGAGACAGCAGGAGCAACATTCTTGTAAAGCTTCATGGAAATCCATGAAGTTGTTTCAGAGGAGTAGTCGCCACAAGGTTTTTCCTATATAACTCTATAGAAACAAAGATGGGCGCTGGATGCCATGTTTGACATCGAATCGAAATTATTTTTGTTTAGGAACAACTAGATGGCATGCCATTCATTTTGGTTTAAGTTCCAAATCAATAACACTTTTGGTTTTTGGGAAGTGGCTGACAAAAAATTGTATTTGTAAAATCTATTCCGACAGCGCGCCATCGAAAATCCCCGCGAGTTCTTCTCACATGGCAATATGGTAAACACGTGTGTTCACCCCTTTGACCCTGTATCCACACACGTAAGCACAGTTTAATTGCGTTGATTGCGCTATTGTTTGTAATTGTGTTTGAATGACACTGTAATTGAACCAATTATATTTATTATATGTGTATATGAAATTTTGACGCCCCTTCCCACGGATCCCATGGGTGACGTAGGAGAAATAAAACATTTACTGTATAATTCCATCTGCATAACGTTTCATTTCAGACATACGTTGGACAATTAGATCCAAGTTTGAACAAATAAAATCGTTTAATATGTTGTTTATCTTACAGTGTCATTGAATTTGTATTGTAGTTGGGCTTTTCAAACCTTCCACCGCACCCCTCTCCCCATTGTGGCCCATGTTTTGAAGATATCATTTAGCATACGTAAACACGGTGAAGGTAAGGGAGCTAATAACGGACTCAAAATTACCAAAATACATTCTGTCTTGGGATTTTATCAAGTTTGTATGATGTTTTACGTCATTTTCAACACATGTAAGGATTTTATCAACAACAAAAAAAGAAAAATTCGTTTTAAATAACGTAGTGCGCGACCCAACTTTACCACAAACGGGTCTATGAGGGTGTCTGGGACTGCTGAAACATAACTGGGATCCGTGTCTGCCTAATGTATTAAACTAATGGTTGACAAAGTCATTTAGATTTAGGAATGCACGCTATTTCAAAATCGTGAAAGTGAAAACAAAATCAAATGCAAGCAATTTTTAATAACTTTTCCAACAAAAAGAACTACTGAACATGTTATAACCAGAATATGCAACCTTGCAGGTCAAAACTAAAGAAAACATTGAAGCACAATGTCAGCTCCTACAACGTAATATCCTTTCTGTAACAAATCTTAGAATGTAGATTTCGAAATGCCAATGTAGAAAAATGGCAATCTTGAGCATATATATTAAAGAATAGCCCTCAGTTATGTTATAGAAAAAAAAATGACAGGAAATAATAAACAGTAAGAAAAATATTGTGTGGACGTTTGGTTGTTGTTTTTAATTTTTTCATTCCTATCATTTAATTTTAATAATAATAGAATCCGTCCAATGCAGAAGCGATTGTTATGATAGCATTCTATTACGCGTGTGATGTACATCTAGGCATTATGAAATGATATACATTTCATCCATATGTTTAGAGCGAAAACAGTATCGTATTACATGATGGACAACAGTGTAACAGGAATGACACATTTCGTTCGGACAATGAATACATATATTTCACATGCTTGTAAATATCTCGCTAATATTGAAGTAAGATAATGTTGTATATGATATTGACCCAACGTCAGCTGTATTTTATCGTAGAATAACATACAGCTGTCTCTCTTCTTTGTGTATATGAAAGGCTGCGGAGGTCGTGTTAAAATCTACGATAAATCACGAAGACAAACTCAACAGTAATTTTAATGAAATTTTAATTACAAAAAACTAGCCATGCTCCCAAACCGTGCACACCCCCGATATAAATCTATCATATGCATCAGTACATATATACTTTAATAAGCATATTGAACAAGGTGAGAACGTTTGACGTCATACAGCGCAAGAAACTGCATACTTTTTGCTATTGACTCATGTATCGATCGTCGTTATTATTTAAAGACCAACTGATATATTTTACAAAAGGAAAACCATTGTCATCAAGTGTGGTTTCCCCGTACATCCAATCAATATTGTTATGTTTACATCCTCCATGGATTGTATGACATTCATTGATCCAGTTTTTCCTTAAACACGTGTGTTTCATATACCGCGTTGAAGGTTTTGTGCTCATCGACATTTTGGCCCATTTTATTAGGATTTTCCTTAACTTTCCTCATTGTCTTGTATTGTACACTGACGTCTAGTTTTGGACCTCTTTTAACAGTCCGTAAGGTTATTAATACTATTTCTTATGGATCTTTGATAACCTTTTTTCGTATCTTTAATAACTACTAATTGGCCCTTATTTCGCTTTTCACAGAATGGTATTACTCACCAAAAAAAACAATAATGAGTATATAAGTCAAAACTTTTAAAATAAATTGTTCACCTCTTCGGTTACACTCTGCGTCATCAATACAAATTCCACAAAATAACTCTTCATTTCTTAGAACTAAACCATATGTACGCCTTACACCTTTAAATCTTCATTCGGCAACTTCGTTTTATGTTACTTCTCATAATATTACTAGGATTTTTAATAATGGCTCAAAAGTTTCCGTAACTCCTCTAGGATCACCTGTTTTGAGGAAATACCATATAAAGTCTTTCAGAAATCATTTAGTTCATTCAAGACCAGGGTGTTTCCCTCTATTAGTAAGTGCAATGCTAAGAGGTGCAGTTGTTGCAATTATTTATCTTGCAAGTCCACCATTAAATCAGCTGTTAATGGTAGATTGTTTAATGTATGTCTAGCTTCAAATGTTGATTGACGGACAGCTCACGTCATTTACGTTCTGACTTGAAATGCACCACGTTGCGATATATAATATGTTGGACAAAGAGGTCGATCCTTAAAAGTTCGATTTCGTGAACACAAATATAATGCAAGTAATCCTGAAAAGTTAAAAAAAAGTACTCGTACCAACACTTTCGTCAGTTAGGTCATAATTTTGGTAACGTAACTGTTCAACCGGCTGAATATATATTGTTTGATAATGATGCTACTAAAAGCTTTAAAATAAAAGCTAAACATATTGCAGAACTTAAGTGGATGAAAAACTTACAGACACCATATCCACTTGGCCTTAATGACAATATTTATCAAGAAGGAAATATTTCAAAAGATCCTAATATTGACATGTTTTCTATATTTTCTATTCGAAAGCGTAAATCTAGGTCTCATGGTCTTAGGCGTAATGGTAACATCAAACGTAAATAGCGTGTAATTATTTCTGTCGCTGATTTACATACTATTTTTAAACAGTCTGGAAAGCACTCTATGCTTTCACGGCTTACCTCTTTGTCCATTTCTTCACTTAAGTTGATCGACGAGGAAGCAGGCAAGATGTTCATTCGTACAGATCCCTTGTACAACACTGCTTCCCTAGTTCAAAGCTACACACAACATGTTCTCCGACACCATATTGACAAGGAGTCTGATCACGTCAGGCATTTTCTAAAACTACTATATATTAATAAAGGTATTGATTTCATTGACTTGCCCAGTATTTTTCGAGATACTGATGCAGCTGATTCTATCCCAAAATATTTAAAAAAATCCGAAAGTCCTGTAATTTGCTATAAGTATATTAGAAATATTATGTTCAATTACAACAAAATAGTTTCTGACCTTGATATAGTACATAACACTCCCAAGGAATGTGAATGCAACACATCAACATTTTGCTATGCTCCAGCAGGTCATGTCATTACCGGTAATTTTGATATTGTTGATAAACGTATTCGTCATTTGTTTTCGAAAGGTCCTAAATATAGATTACCATCAACTATTGATGTTAATGCCTGTCGTGCCCAGATCGCCCACTCCATTGAAGATTTTAGTATAAAATGGTGTCGTAGAGAACATGCGGACCCAAACTCGCTTTCTACTTGGAAAAAGTCAATTCTTAAAATTATAGATACACGTATGAACTTTTATAATGCTAACCCCTCTTTACTTCCTCCGAGACCTAGGTTTTCCTTTCGTAATTTAAAATCGGGAATTCATGAATTTCATAATAAATTTCTTTTAGTTCCAGCAGATTTAGCAGCTAATTAATATAATATTGTTCGACGCCTACATTACGTCAATGTTTTATCTCTGGAACTCGGCAGCACCAATTCGTATACTCCAGTAAATTCTACTGAGGATGATGTCGTTTCCGCACCTATCACTCGGTGCACTTCTTTCAAGACTGGTGTAGACGATAAGCAAAATGAACTGCCTACTATGTACTGGATTCCTAAATTACATAAAAATCCGTATAATATCTGCTAACAAGAGCTGTCGGAGAACAGCGCAGCTCGACTATTCGATTTTTTAGACAATAATAAATTGTATAGCTAGTATATACCATCAGAAAACAAAGCTAAAACAATGTGGGGTGGGTTTGGGGTATGGGGCTTGTATAGAAACTCGGGCCGATATAAAATTAAGTGAAATTTTATTAATTTTGTCTGTTTTAATCCAAAATTGCTGTCATTTTAAAGAAATTTGAGGTCGAAAGGCAACACGGGGAGGAAGCTGATATTTTTATTGTGGCCTGATTTCATTTCTTTTTATTGATATTTCATCTGTGTATCTGAATTTAATCTAAATTGTTTTATATGTAAATGATTGCGTTCAAATTAAAATATTAATATCCAAATAATGGAAGATAAAACGGAAAACAATTCCCCTCCCACTGTCCTCCATGTGAGGGGAGCCCATGAAACAATGGGGGAGGGCAGTTGCGCACCCAACATTCAACACAGCTATATAATATCGAATATGTACAAAAAAAACTGAGTTTCGAGTGGGGTGGGTGGAGTGGGAAGGCGGGGCGGGGGAGTGGGGGCAATATATATAAGAAGCTATGTGTAAGAATTGACCAAAACAACATAGAAATATGTAAAAAAATAATAATATATATATATATAATTATTACAGTTTCGAGTGTGGGGTGGGTGGGGGCAACATAGCGTTAGTGACACAGAAACATGTAAATAACGCAGAAATATGTTTAAAAAAACGTGTTTTGATTGGGGGGCGGGGGAGAGGCAGGGGAAGAGGGAGGTGGGAGGGGGCAACATATATGAGTAAGAATTGACCAAAACAACACAGAAATATGTAATAAAAAAAAAAAAAATCCAGTTTTGAGCGTTTGGGGGTGTGGGGGGGGGCGGGGTGCGTGTGGGGTGGAGGGGGAGCATTGCTATGTGTAAGAATTGACCAAAACAACCCAGAAATATGTAAAAAAAAATATATAAATATTCCAGTTTCGAGTGGGGTGGCGGCGGGGTGGGGGAGGGGAGGGGGCAACATGTGTAAGAATTGACAAAAGCAACAAAGAAATAAAATTTAAAAAATAACTTTCGAGTAGGAGGGGAGAGGCGTGTTGGGAGGGGGCAACATATATATGTGTGTAAGAAGCTATGTGTAAGAATTGACTAAAACAACACAGAAAGATGTAAACAAAATAATAATAATAATAGAGTTTCAAGTGGGAGGGGGAGGGGCGGGGGTGGGGCAACATATATGTGTAAGAATTGACTAAAACAACACAGAAATATGTAAACAAAAAAAATGTGGATGGGATGGAGGAGGGAGTGGGGCGGGGGTAGAGGAGGTATAAGAAATCCCAAACCAAAATTATATATACATGCTTACATGCAAACCTAGATCTGCCTTTATTTGCACATTTTATGGGCCATCACAATTTGAGTTCCATGGGAGCCCAGCAGAATTTGCAGAAGACAAAATTACTAACCCAACCCTTACTATAAGGAAACCAATTCCCAAATTTAGTTCAGCTGGGACAAGAAATGTAAGAGATATACACCTGTAAACACAGATTACACGCAAAATTTAATGTGAAACAGACACATTTTAAGGGCTATCAGAATTTGTGTTCCATGGGATCCCAGGGGTTACAGGAACCAAAATTACTTAAGAAGCCCTTAAGATAATGCTATTAGGAAGCTAATGGCCAAATTTGGTTGTGCTAGGGTAAGAAATGTAAGAGATATAGACTTGTAAACACAGCTTACACAGCTTACACGCAAGTGTTTATGTGAAATGGGACACATTTTATGGGCTATAATAAGTTGGGTTCCATTGGGAGCCCATAGGTTACAGGAACCAAAATTGCTTTTGCAGCCCTTAAGATAATGCTATATGGAAGCCCATGGCCAAACTTGGTTGTGCTAGGATAAGAAAATAGAGATATAGACTTGTAAACACAGCTTACACGCAAAACTTGATGTGGGACGCCGACGCCGACGCCGGGGTGATTACATAAGCTCTCTTATTCTTCGAATAGTCGAGCTAAAAACGGCGTAAAACATCAACAAAAAAACTTCCAGATCTCCTCTCGTCCTTTTAAATTGTTTGTTTGCTTCTCATAAGTATTTAGAACATTAAACAATTATTTAACATTAGAAACGTTTTGACTATAATTACATCAATGTATATGAAACACCTAAATCGGAATATAACAAATAAATGAACATTAACATGTATATAGTATGTAGCAAAAATGATATCGACGATCCTTAAAATATCAAAAAAGTCACGTTCCGCACTTAACTGTCAGAAGGCACTGGTCCCCCGACGGATGTTTACTTGAATACGAATACGAATACGTACGAGTAAATACTTATTTTGTACGATAAAACAAACGGCTTGCCTTAAATACTTCACAATAAACATATACTGCTATATATAATATTATGACATACTAAATAATTTTTATTAAAATGTATTTTTGCTCAAAACAAGTTTTGAGATGTGACTTTATTCGTTTAAAACTGAGAGTAAATTCATAAGGACGAATGGAGGAAGAATAAATTCATAAAGACGGATAGACACCACCACCACAACAACATAATATCTGCCAGTTTGGTACAAGCAGAGACAACAATCCTGTCGGATGGAGACGTAAGCTGGACATCCGGTGTATCGGAGTCTATCCTTCAATTGAATTGAATTGAATTGGGGTTTTACGTCGCACCAACACGAGAAAGGTTATATGGCGCCAAACAGGGATGAACGTGCCAGGCTCATCCTCCATTTACATTTATATAAAAATATAGAGAATGTGTCTAGAACCGTCTAACCTGCAGAACTGCAAAGTTTCTGCAAATTATATTGTAGACACTCCATTTACGATGGAGCCACGTTTCCACATTTGCATATGCGGTGTCGTGAAGAAGACCTTGAATGAGCATGATAAAAAACATTTACAAAATGAACATGAAGCGGGGTCCTACACATCTGCCTCTAGCGGGATTTGCAGTGGTTGTATTCTACCCCGGCAACCACACGGGGATCTATCCTTCAAGTACGTTATAAAGATCCATAGCAATATATTCGAAAGAAATAATCGAAACAATGTTTTGATGAGCCGTTAAACAACAATTCAGTTCAATAAGCAGCTTTGTACCTTTTCATTTCTTTTACGATACACGCTGGGAGTGTACGGCTCTTAAGGAGGTTAGCTGTGAAAGGACGTAGTGTACGGCTCTTAAGGAGGTTGGCTGGGAAAGGACGTGGCTGGGAAAAGGACGTAGTGTACGGCTCTTAAGGAGGTTGGCTGGGAGAGGACGTAGTGCTGATTTTTTTTTAATTCATATTTAAAGCTTCTTTGGTATAATTTAGATTCAAAATTATCAAAAAAAGGCTAGGTCACGACACTTTTTTCCCCACTAGACGTCATTGAAGAAGGCACATATTTGTAACTTCAAAATTTCACTAAAAAGAGGAAAAATATAGTCATTGAACATTTTCACAATTGTTTTCATAACATTAAGTTTATTGAAAAACAACAATTAATTTTCGATTGCATATACACATATCTTTTAAAAAATAAAATGAAGACATGAAGATGTCAAAACTTGCCCAGCCAACATCCTTAATTAAAGAAAGGCGAGATTGTCACTTCAGTTCAGCAGGTGCGAGGTTAGTGAAGTCCTGCCCCCACGACAAATTTATCACAGTTTCACTTTCAACACAACTGGGCTGCCAAAATCTCGGGACAATCGCTGTCACTTACGCGTTTTAATTCACTATTTCTTATATTTAGAGGTAAAGTGCGATTGAACGATGACAATACAATGTGATATGATACAGGGATGTTAGTAGGTCTCTATTATAACGTAGTATTGTTTGCCTTATTATTAAAGGGACACATGGCAATCTTGCTTTTTTGAAAACTCGCGGCGTCCTGTTAGTTTTCTTGAATAAGATGCATTATTCCAATCTTGAATAATTATTAGAATAGTATAAACGACATTTTTTTTTTGTATATTACTGTCCTTTGATAATACTGCACCAATAATATATTTCAACATTTCGTAAAATAACATAGAAAACTGAAAACAAAACATTTTATTTAATGATATACAAGCCGGTTTAAAGTCAAAATGTTCCTTGATAAATAAGTAGAGACGATAATATTGATGCTTGATAAAAACATCAAGATTGCCATGCGTCCCTTTAATGTGCTAACGGCTCATGGCGACAAACGATAACCAGATCAATCCAGTGAAACAAATATGTAAAGGAGTTCCACCTAAAGCGTTATGAAGAATAAATCAAGTATCGTATCTTTAGTAAACACATTGTCTTCAACTCAACCAATTCATACATAAGAATATTTTTTCGAGCATATTTTGATATAAATTAAATTTGTTTCAGATCGGTTTTCTTTTGTTTTTCAAATTGTTTCTCGCCTCATAACAGTCGATATTATGTATATACAACTATCAAAGTACAACTATTTGATCGATTAAAGCGATACATGATATAATTCATGAGATCACATTTATTGCAAAGTAATTTAACGATTAATTGTTCAGATAACAATAACAAAGTAAACATATAACTGAATTTTGTGTAAGAATCCGCTTATACTGTATTATTTCATGATCTTTAATATTGTTTCTAGAAAATTAACTAATGGAGTGTTTGTCGATGTATATATGCATATTGTGTGTGTGTGTGTGTGTGTGTGTGTGCGTGCGTGCGTGTATGATATTTTGCAGAAGGCCACATTGAAAATAAGATGTATATGATGTATGTTATATAACTCTAATGTGTTACCTTCTTTAAATAAAGCTTTTACTATTATTATTATTATAGATCATTAAATTTGATTGATTTGGCTCACCAGTGCTATGTTAGAGCAGATCAATAGGTTTGTCAATATGTTGAAGATGCGTAAACCCTATAGTAACCATCGTCTCCGTCGGTCTGTCCATCTGTCCGTCCGCCCGTTCGTCTCTAATCATTATATCAGATTGCGGATGATGGAGTTAGTTCTATCAGACTATTTTCTTTCAAACTTTACTTTATCGTGTGGTCATGATGAAGAGGAAACACACGTCGGTCGTGCTTGCTTAAAGGGACACTGTCCGTAACTTTTAGCTTATAAAACACACACTAATTACGTTCAGAAACATTACACACTAAACATTATTGAATATTTACTATTTAAATGAAAGATTGTTTAACGGAATCCAATCGCGGTGCCAAAAAAGAAATGCCGCTTTGTGCGTTTGAACTCGCAGCCCAAACTAAAATTACACTCTCGAGTAATAATATTGAGCGCGAGATTGTCTACATCGCTCCTGACTGAGTTAACATTTTGCGCAATACATACTAGATAGAAAACCTAATGCGCTAATGGAAGTCACGTGATCAGCAGAAAAGTTAAATAAAGTGGGCCCCGCATTATTTACATATAAAGTGGGCCCCACATTATTTACATATAATAATTAAAACTTTTTTTTTCAAATGCACGAATGTATTATTACAGACTTCTTTGGGTCTATGCTTAAGTGTTCATGTATACATTTCACTGAATAAAAGTCAGAGAGTTATTTGGTTATGCTCAATATCTGCTTACTTACGGACAGTGTCCCTTTAAAGTATATTTTATATTTTGAATTCAGCGATCAGGAAGAGAAGGGAGAAGAGATGAGTTTGTGTTACATGATCGATATTCATATACATGAATAATAAATTCACACGTCAGATATCAAATATAAACAAGACCTCGGTCTGAGGCTGTCTCGCCCACCGCGGCAAACGGCATATGAAATATTTTATTAAAGTTGTGCTTAAATGATGTCCACCAAAGACAACACTTCATACGACCAAGTATCAAACAAATAAAAGCGATGTAATCATAAGAAGTTAAGTGTATTTTTGGGGTGTATTTTTGGGAAAATATTGCAAACTATGACCTTGACCTTGGTAGTTTTTGTCATTCAGAGATGTCCACCAAAGCCAACAATACATATGACCAAGTATCAAAGACATATAGTGAGGCAATCACATAAAAGTTAACTGACGTTAAGTTACCTAACCAAGGTTAAGTTTGGGAAAAATAACGCAAAATATTACCTTGACCTTGGTAAATTGTGTCGTTTAGTGATGTCCACCAATGCTAACAATACATAACACATAACGTTAACTGAGGTTAAATTACTCACCAAGGTTAAGCTACCTAACTAATGTTAAGTTTGGGAGAAATAAGCAAAATATGGCCTTGACCTTGGTAATTTTTGTCGTTCAGTGATGTCCACTAATACCAACAATACATATGACCAAGTATCAAACAAAGAAAATGAGGCAATCACATACAGTTAACTGAGGTTAAGTTACCTAACCAATGTTAAGTTTTCGGAAAATAACGCAAAGTATGTCATTGACCATGGTCATTTTGGCATTACGTGATGTCTCTTGACCCAACAAAGCATCTGACAGAGTTTCAGCAAAATTCGAGCAGCGGTTGTTGAGCCGCCGGAAAAGTGACTCCTATGTCTCGCTACCCACTGTCGTGGGCGAGACAAAAAGAACCAATATAATAAGAAACAAATATGATGAATATATATAGCTTACGCAAACTACGGTCCTTAATGACTAAATATGGATTTGCTGTTAAAAATTGATTTTTTTCTTTGTCTAATCATTTGAATAAAGATTACACCCGTGCAAATTATTACGGTGTCGAAAACAGTGATACTTAAGTATGTTGTCAGTGGTGAATAATAAATTAAGATACGTCTTTTTACTTTCTATTTTACATAAGTTTGTATACTTAAATTATTAATTTATCTCTGTTATTTTAAGCCACGTACACATTTTTCTAGCCCTGTGACATACGCCTGCATATTATGTATGATAATAAGCATAAATGAAATTATATCGCGTATTGTGTTTTGTGTTTGTGTTTCTTCAGAATTATGTTCTTATATTTAATTAGATTTCCAAAGAATTTAATGCGGAAATAAATAGCCCGTAAATGCACGGGGGAATGGATACAAGGGTTATGGCCTTTTTTGTGTAATCCATTCAGATTGCATTTGAAAACAAATATTAGAACACAAATACCATAGTAATTTTGAATATTTTTGCATGACCCTTTCAGTATAATATGTTTGCACATTTTTCTAAGCAGTGCTACCCTTGAATTATAAATACATACTTGATAAATATGTGAATTAGTCAATACACACATGACCTTGAGTATGACATACGCTGAGTATGGCTCAATACATACGTTTATCAAGTTAGTATTTATTATTCAGGTATACCACAGTCTAGATAAAAGTGTAAACATATCAAACTGCAAGTTGCATGCACAAATATTCAGGACTGTTTGTGTTCTAAGTTTTTTTTTCAAACGGTGACATAATCCTTAACCGTCCATCAAATTACGCGGC
>JAWPHD010020168.1:0-32852 GCA_037043455.1 Cyrtodaria siliqua | reverse complement strand
TTTATGAGAGATTCAACGTACATGAATTAGTTTTTGCTTAGTGATTTATGTATATGAATTATTTTTTATTAACGTGTACATTTATGTCAGGATCGCACTCATGGGTTCATGTGCGATCGTTCAGACGCGTTAAGATATAATGTGCATTTTCGCTAAAACATTACATAAAATACGCGTAGTTAATTTGTTTTCGATATAATGCCACGGTCATTCACTTTTTCCCTTTCTCTTTGGCAGATTTCATCAGTCATTTGTCTGATGAGAGTACCGAAAATCGCCCATAGCTAATTAAAATACAGTCTAACCAATAAGATTATATAAACACCATTATTGTTTTTAATATAAAAAACAGTTATTTCCAACTAACGACAAATCGTGTAACAACACAAATTAATATGTGTTACATAATATTACAATGTTCATGCAATATTACATGTCTAATTATTTGAACTATAAACACATTCAACACTATTGTGAATAAAACGTCACAGTGTGCGCTAATTTTGCGTTAAATATAGAAATGTGAGATTTCATTGTCGATAAATACATTCTGTATAATTCTTTTACACGTTTGGATTAAAAGTTTAGCATAATGTCTATTCGAAGAAGGTTTACAAATCGGGTTTATTCATCAGAAATAAGATTGCTTTGCAATCAGTTATTAGGTATGGTGATACCATTAGTGCTATTATAAAATACATGTTGTGATTAACATTGTAAGAGCCTGGGTATATATTGTGTAGCCGTATACGCTTAGGAGTGTAGATAGAGCGTGTAGAGCGTATTGTCGGGAACGTGGTCTACGGGGTCGTAGGTTGGGAACGCCGTCATAGGCGCGGGAACGACTGCATTCGTTATATTTGGGCGACATACCACGAACGGTAGCCAAGGAGACGCTAGGCAAGAGGGCCTTGGTTACGCAGATAAGCTACGCAGATAACGTCACAGGATGTGTAGATTACGAGACTTGGGCCTTGTTGTAAATTAATTTGTTAAATTTATTTATTCTTGATCTCTCCTCCTTGGCTGAGTTGTCTTCCAACTTGGTCCATCTTGTTAAAACGGAGATTATAATGCAGATATGCCAATAACTTGTGTAAATAATTATATGCTTTGTATTCATCGGCTCATATACAAACTAAAGCATCGCTTAGTAACTCCACGTCATTGCACGCGTATTACCTAAGCGTGTTTTGTTTGTTTGCGGTAATTTTGTGTATTTGATATGAACACAAATCGACTATAAAGTTATTATAAGCACGTCACAATGGATACCATATGATAATACCGCATAGTGTTGAAATGTTTTTTACGATATATTAATAACATATTACTTGGGAATTATCAAAACATAGCGTAGTAGTAGGTGCAACTTTTCAAGAACGAACATAAGAAATTACTACAATGCATTTTATGATTCTTTCCAAACAATGGTTACAATGTTTGTATTAATGTACAATTACAATGACAAGGTAATTAAACGGACGTTTTACAATCGTTGTGTATATTGTAGTGAGCAGATACACCGTCTTAATACCTATTCAGATTACGTATGCAACGTAGTGTTTGTACGTGTTTGCTCGTGTGCTGTGATACAATACAGTAATATAATATCATAGGCAGGATGGGATAAATTTAAATTGTTATCATTGAAAAACAGTTGTCAGATAAGTTGAATTAGTTCATTCATGATTAGTGTTATTACATCTATGTTAACCCCGTGTCTTTCACCGGGCAGGAAATAGTGTCATTTGCTTATCCAGGCAGAGGGCTAAAATAACTCCAAAATTATGTCCATCTGTCCTTGTTTCGTCATGTTCAGATTAAAGACTTCATCATGAAGAAATTTGCTAGCAACTCTGCAGGTTCTGCAGGTTATCGGCCCATTCTGCGTATATTTATTTTGAATTTAATGGAGGTGGGCTTGGAATGTTCATTCATTTGGCGCCATATAACCGTTTTGTGTTGGTGCGGCTAAAACCCAATGTCAACTACAATTGAATTCAACATTAAGCATTCCTACCTTAGATATAACTTATATGTCGTTCACAAATTCCGACATTGCATTGCGCAGTGTTTTAGATTCAAACCTTAAATTAGATATTTATTTTTGTATATTATCTATGTTAAATAGCCATTTTAGACATACAGTTCACCATACACTTTAACAATTGCATTATCCAATGTTTTGTGGTGCGTTTTGAGACCTATTACTAGCTATTGCGCAGTTTATCGTATTTAAGTTAAAAATGTCCCCCAGTTGTACAACTATGTTTGTTTAGGGGACATTCTAAACACTGTCATTCTATAAAAAAGTATCGACGCATGGTTTGTCGCGACAAAAAAAAGTACCTGTCCCATGCCATTTTGTGCACCGGTCCCATCGCCCAGATAAATATTACCTGGTCCGTAAGCCCCTTTTATGAGCTAAGCTCATTGCTTGAATATTTTATTTGTTGAAAGTTTTGGGGGAAAATAGACCTTTAAAAAAAAGTATCGTTCCATGTTGTCGCGACAAAAAAGTACCTGTCCCATGCCGTTTTGCACCGGTCCCAACCCCGATAAATATTGTCCGGTCCCTTAGTTCTTTGTGTTTTATATACATAACTACAAGAACAATTAACTAGACACAGAATGAACTTGGGCACAAGTTACTTGTTTCAGATAAATGCTCCTAGATACTAGTTATTTGTGTGTGATGTCCTATTTGGCCTTTGATTCGTCTTTAAACTTGTTCTTTGTTTCTGTGTGTGTTTGTGGTTGACTGTCGTCCTTGAGTGCTACTTTTCCTGTTCGATTGTTAATATCTATATTTACTTACTGCTGTGTTTTAGTTTTAGTTCCTATTTAATGTTCATTGTTCTAGAACTATGAATATGCATATTCTGGACATTTACAATAATATTGCAGTTTGCAAAATTAGCATTTCTGATTAGGATGTATGGCATTGCAGTATTTAAAAATATTTCCAACCTTGCGTACTGTTTGTCTGTACTGCTAATTGTAGTCATTACATTCCTAATTAGCAGCACAGACAAGACCCGACCGACTATCAAAAATATTTTATTTATAATCATTGCACATCCAACTTCATAGAAAATAACTAAAAGTCGTATATGAGCTTGTACCTCTACGTAGAATTCTAATTACAATTGTTAGAGATATACCAGACTTGCGTAATAAATGTTATATTACGTTGTTTGATCAAGTATTTACTACAACCTCTCATTTTTTTACACGATATAATACGCTGATTAGAAAAAAATCTCCCTTTTGTAACCAATAGATACACCAAAAAAAGAGTATGATAAATGGACCTTTGGAAGTGCACAAAGCATGGTACTAAATTATACTGGATTGTAAGATTGTAATCAATTTTCGTATTATAACTAGTGTGTGAATACTTAGTCAATATGAAGTACTATTACTTCTACAGTGTGAACTTAACATTAATGTCTACTTGGAGAGTGAAACCGTAAAACACGTTGCCTTCCTGTTTTATAAAGTAATTATAAAGGAATGTAGGCATAATCATGTGGCTAGGAATCAAACTGAACTGCTCTCATCTCGAATATTTCAAGTTTAATACGAATTACTGTAACTCTTCTGCGACAAGTCACAAACTTTGTAAGATCCTTGGTCATGATCACGTTCATACTATCTTTGTTAAACTTTTTAAAAAGTTTATCAAAAAGGTTATGACTCCTATCATTTTGCAACGCTGTGCATGCTTGGTGTGGACCCATTTACAGTTTGCTACACCGGACAGGCTGCGGAGCCCTCTTAAGCCCAAATGGACGATGACGTTGATGTTTGTCTGTATCTTGTCTTGTCGTGCCCCTTAATGGTGTGTTCTCTTGTTGCTCTCTGGCTTCTGCCATGTCACTGAGTACCATGTTTGTGGTTTTCTACACTATTGTTTTTTTTGTATTTATATATACACGAGCATCTTGTGTTTTAGTTATATTGCATATTAATGCTGCCTTGTTGGTTAGAGAATAGTTCATGGCGGGGAGTTCTTTAATTACAGAGTCCCTTTAATTGGGATACTGTAGGTAAGTGTGAGGTTCGGTGCACCCTATAACCTGGTTTAAACCCCAGCGACCTGTTTTGCCACTGACTCATTTCCAATGCGGTAGCCCAGTTGTCAACCCCTTTTGTGTTTGTTATGTCTATTTCGCCTTTTATTCATCTTTAAGATTGTTCTGTGTTTCTGTGAGTGTTTGTGATTGACTGTCGTCCTTGAATGCTACTTTTCCTGTTCGATTTTTTTATATCTACTTTTTTGTAGTTTTCCTATCAATATTTCTCAAGTGTTATGCTCGCATCGTGACACGAACTGTGTATATTTTACAAATTATGACATTATCGGATAAATTATCTTGCAACTGTCGGATCTATTATAAAGCAGTGCACGAGTTTGCCATACTTGTAGATCTAGCTAATTGATATATTCTGGAAATCCCTGTTCTGGTTAAAGTTTCTCTATTATTTATTTTGTTGTTGTTTGGATATTTGGAAATATTCTTTTATCAGATATGTTATTGTGTCAACTGCAATTGCACTAATAATCACTTATATCGTGCTGTATTTGTCTTTATTTGATTGTGTGTAAGGAGTCGGAGGTAAATCTCAGGTCTGATTTGCCAAGGAATAGTGTATATATACTGCAAATCGCATATTCTCAACACGTTTGTTCTATACCCTTAAACACTTGTCCGAGGATATGACTTACGCTGTATTGATTAATCAGCTCATTTGAAATAAATTCCGTAACAAATCGTCAAACTACACATTCATTTTCAATTAGAACAATTTAGGAAATATGCATCCTAAAGTTACAGCTATAGTTACAGTAGCCAGGTTTAATTTGTCACTATATGTTTTATTTTATTATATGTTTTATTGAGACAATCTTATTCAGAATATCGCATTGTTTATTGTTATTTGCATAATTGTACACGTATGAAAGAATAAAGTGTAGAAATAATATACAAATACCCAAGTTAAACGCTCTAGGTTGAATCTTATTCAATCCGAAAAGGAAATTTGGATGTTTTAAACTCCATATTGACTACAGAAAGTAAATGAATGTATATCTATCCCAAAAGAGATGTATTCCTTAAGAGTAAGACGTTTTATTTCACATACATTAAACGTAAGTGCACGTTTTTAAAATGATCATGACACATGACACGTTTTAATTGTAACTTTGTTTTGGTATTTACACATAGCAGAAGGCAACCAGTTGGTTCAAATAATGCAATTTCCCCCAATGAACGTCCATTTCAAGAAGCTATATTTTGTAGTAGGTACTCTCTATCAAACAACGTTTCGATGCAGTTAAACGTGGTTTCTGTTTTTAATTTGGTGTCGACCACACGCACCAGAAGATATTACGTGTTCCGAGTATTACCTTTCATACCCCATCCAACCCCGTCTCCAAAAAGCGAAACGTGATGTGATTTATAAACTTCGTAATACTGTTGGTCATGATCACTTGCATACTATCTTTGTTAAACTTATTAAAATGTGTATCAAAAAGAGTTATGACACTATCATTTTGCAACGTACTGCATGCTTGGTGGTGGACCCTTTTACAGTTCGCCACTATGCTTTCCTCTTTAATTGTACGATGACCGGACACAGGCTGTGGACCCTATGATGACGCCTACCTAAATCCCATTGGGACGGTGGCGTTTGATGTTTGTATATGATCTTTCTTGTCGTGCCCTTAATGGTTTATTCTCTTGTTGCTCTGGCTTCTGCCAAGTCACTGAGTACCTTCATTGTGGCTTTCTAGGCTATTGTTTTTTTTGTATTATATTTACACGAGCATATTTGTGTTTTACTTATATTGCCTATTGATGCTGCCTTGTTGGTTAGCAATTATATCATGGCGGGGATTTCTTTATTTACGCTGTCCTGTTTTAATGGGATGACAGTAGGGTAAGTGTGGGGTATGGTGCACCCTAGAACCGGTTTAACCCCCCCCCCCCCCCCCCCCCCCCCACCAGTGGCCTACTTTGCCACTGACCGTTCCAAGGCGGTAGCCTTATTGCCAACCCTTTTATGTTTGTGGTGTCGTTTGTATTTATTATTACTTTTGCCTTCTTGTTTGTCTGTTTCTGTGTTTGTTTCTGTGTTTTGTGGTTGACTGTCCTCCTTGAATGCTACTTTCCCTGTCCGATCTTTTTATATTTCTTGGCTGGGTATGAAAGAAAACCTTAATTTTGGCTTAACAAGTTCGCATATTGTAAAATTAAAAACAAAAAGATAATTTTAAACATTGTTTTAGTACAAATGTTTTTATATATGTTTCATTGTCCAAATACCTGTTATAAAATCTTGCTAATATAAGCTAGCGTTCGTTTAATGCAGTGTGGCGGCTGTAAAAATTCTCCCCGTGCTACGAATCAGTAGTGGTATTTTTACTGATCCTTTGGGACCAACGAGCCCAATATAGGTGGCTTTGAAGTAGAATACCGCTTAAGCCGGTGCTAGGGGCGTGAGTGGTGTTGCTTCTTCCATTACTTCTCATGAACAGACTCATTAAAACCGAGTCTGCTGCTTTATTCTCTTAATTGTGTTTGTTGCTCCCAAAGGATAACCTTTATCAGTATTTTCCCATCGCTTAATGGAATTAAGGCGGGACCACGTAATGACATATGTATATGGTGATACTGCAATTGATAGCGGTTGAACGAACATAATGTTGCTTAAATTAAATCAAACATATGTATTTGTTCATTTATTAAAAAGAAGAACTGATAGTTTTTAACAACTAAATAGACAGTATGTACACACGGCGTCGTGTTATCTTGGCTTAGGAATCATATTATCAAATATCTGCCTGGTTGTAAATGAACTACCAGACGTTTGCATTAGCGTACTGGTGGGTGGAGTAATGATTAAGTAATTATTTGTTTTGATTGCAGCAGGTGCTATATAATCTTATAACAAATACCGTACTGGGCACCCATTTTAAGCAACCCAAACAAACAACAGAACAGTAGCAGGCTAGGTTTTATTGAGTCTGTTCATGAGAGATAATATACGGTGCAACACATCTTACGCTGTATTCTACTTTAAAGCCACAATAATTGGCTAATGGTCTCAAAGAACCAGTAAGTAATAACAAGAATGGTTTATATTCGTGGAAACGTTTTACAGCCACCACAAAGCACTAAACAAACGACAGTTTAAATGCCAATTAACACCCCGATCGGGACCCCTTGAAGCAACAAACACAAACAAGAGAGAGAAGTAGCATTTTACATGACAATACATTTGTGATAAGTCCTAGCAACATACCCTACCTATTTCAGCATTCAAACAAATAAATATTACTTAGGATATTAACCGTATTTATAAATCAACATAACTATTTTACATTTGAAATAATTCCGATAAGGGATGGAAAAGATCTTATAAACAAATATTTATTATAGACCTAGATTTAATACATATGTATCTTATATTTATATTAATAAATAAAACATTATGATAAATAATAATACAAGCTATAAATAGTTAAATAAATAAATAATTAAATAAATAAATAAATAAATAAATAAATAAATAAATAAATAAAGGAATAAAGTCAAATAATATATATAAGTAAAATAAGTCAGGTAAATAAAATATGATTTGAATTGAAGCATATCATTTTCATGTTTCACTCATGCATTATTGTGAATGCCAAATGCAAACGAGAAGTCGCTCATGAGAAAACGAAAAGGTGAAAATGAAAAGGTGTAAACTTTGGCAAAAGTCGGTTTCGAGATGGTATCAGTCAAGCGATCATAGTCGGGCCTTTTTGTGCAGGGATAGGGGTCATCTGTAATTACACAACAGTGAGCAAGGAATCTACCTAATGAGACATTGACAGTCTAACGATTTGTGGAAGGACTAATTTCATCAAACAAATTACTTAATCGAGCAAACATCTACAAAAAATATGATTGGGACATACATATCAGTCAGACCTGTTTAAATAGAATTGGAATAATCACTATATCGATCTCTGGATATCATTTCCGAATACGCTTGCAACGCTTAATACAAATTCCAGTTGATATGGTTGAAATAGTGATATGGTTAACACGTTTAGTAAAAATCAAGAACAAACAGGAAAATAGTAGTTGTTAAAAACATTCAATCAAGAAGTATGGATTCTCCTTCAAGTATACAACCTGCCTATATGCGAGGTAAGCCGTATTGTGGTTAAACAATAGTTTAACTCTAATCAGAGGCGATTATGTGGTAAAAGCTTGTAGTTATAAATGCACGCCTCTAGGAGAGAATTTAACCTTATTCTGCTATATAAGCATGCAAAGTTATCTAGGACTATATCCGAGGTAGTGCAATGAACTGGTAGCTTCACACAAGTTTCAGTGTCCTAGGCATGAACACAATCGATTGGAACACAAGCTTTTGTTATACTCTAACACGGTTGATGAACTGTTACGTTTAGAAAGATTTTAAGGAAGGGTTTACATGGTATTTTTCTTGACCTAGGTGTACAGTTTGTGAAAGTACCTAAACTTTGGCAAGAACACAATGTTGAATGAAACAGTAAATGAAAATCGATATCACTTTTTACCACCACATGTTTCAGTAGAAACTTGAACAGTTCAAGTGTGCAGCTGCCTTATATCCTGCAAACAGAACGTTGTTGAGGGTATGTGAAGAGCTTAAACAAAAGTAGAAATAAAAATCGAACAAAACAAGTGTCATTCAAGGACGACAGTCAACCACAAACACACACAAAAAAAACAGAACAACTTTAAAGATGAATAAAATGCCAAATAACACATCACAAACACAAAACGATTGACAACAGGGCTACCGCCTTGGAACGGTAACACGTCTGTCCTAAGAATTGATGAGACAGTTTAACGCTGAGTTCATAAGGATTTTCCTGAGAGTTGTCATAGTCCCTCCAGTTTTGGGTATGGTCTGGCTGGTTAATGCCGTTTATCGTGTGTCTATATAGTTTGGATTCTAAAAATGTATCTTAAATAGTATATATGTCTTTGTCAGTAAGTTTAAAAATGGTTTACATCTGTTGAAAAATGTGCATGTTTATAACGGGATAGGGGTTTTAAGAAAAAATATAAGGAGACTATCCAATGAAGCTATAAGTTATTTTCATTAAACTATAGTCTTGTTATCACTGGTACGTCGTTTGTGTACCACCTGACATGACACATGCTATACAATCAATATCTTCCCGCACGGCCGAAAACAGTGTCAACAGAGCACTCGATTCATGTATGTTTTTGCCTGATTACTTTTTTAATATTTAACAAATATATGTATATATTTTTTTAAAATGTAAGAGTCCCATAAATGTGAGTTCGTGTGTTGTGGGTCGGCGTCATCTCTCCGCACACTGTACAAAGTTATTATGATAAATGAATACAACATAACTATATACATATATATAATATATATATATATATATATATATATATATATATATATATATATACTCAACAAAATTCCTAATCGGTCAGTATATATTGTATTACTTTTTTTACAATAATGCATGTATTCACACGAAATTTCAAATATCGATATTTGAATAAGTACTGCAGCTAATTATTGATTTTTTTCTGGCCGGCTCGCGGTCAAATTAACCGTGTTAGGCGTGTATACCAATATAGCACATTTTGCACGTGCAGTGCACGGACACCAATATGCACGTGTTCATGTACATTTTTGTCATTGCTGATAATTGTTCTACTTGAAAAACACATACCATGGCGAGAATGACACAAGAGGAACGCGGCCGAGCTGTCGGAATGTTACAGGCCGGAACACCTTTACGACAGGTGAGTTTTATCTTTTGAAATTTCAAAAGAATATTGATAACATTTATTTGTAGCTATTATTTTGGTGGCTATTTCCATTTTTAACTTTATTTCAGGTGGCAATAACCTTCAATCGGCGGCTATCCACCATCCAAGCTCTTTGGGCGAAATTCATTCAAACCGGAAGTGTGGCTGTTCGACCCCGACGGTTCAAACAACAGATACATGATCGTATCACATCTCCGTGATCGTTTTCTATCAGCTACAACGACATCTAGGCATACGAGGGGGACTCATGGACGTCATGTATCAACTCAAACCGTACGAAACCGGTTACGTGACGTCGGATGTCGATGCCGTCGACCTCGGAAAGGTCCTATCTTAACGAGAAGACACCGGCAAGCTCGCTTAGCTTGGGCTAGGCGACATTTACGGTTCACCAGGGCCGACTGGGAGAATGTTCTTTTCGTCAAGGACAAGGATTACATTGCATTGTGCCGACAGCCGCAAACGCATTTATCGCCGACGTGGTGAGAGAAACAGCGCCCGGACCAGTTCGGTGGAGTATCCATTATGATATGGGCGGGCATTTCGATGCACACCTAAACACCGATCGTGTCCATACAAGGCAACATGAATTCACGACGATATCAGCCGGACATCATTCAACCTGTTCTTACACCACACATTGCTGCAAACGTGACATGCAACTCGTCCAAGACAACGCTCCGTGCCATGTCGCCAGAGCAACATTGGCAATGTTACAGGCCAATAACATACGAGTCATCCCTTTTCCTGCTAAAAGTCCTGACCAAAACCCAATCGAGCATGACTGGGACTTATTAAAACCAAAGGTACGAGCCCATCCTCAGCAGCTGAATCTACGGGAATTGGAGCGTGACGTCAATCGCGTTCGGAGTAATATCCGTCAGCAGTATCTTCACAGATACATTGTATCAATGAGGAGTCGTTGACGAGCCGTGATTGCTGCCGATGGAGGGCACACACGTTATTAACATACAACAGACGTCAATTAACATGATTGTGTGACTGCGGAAGATGTCTCTTAACTCTTTATTTGATTGAAATGAAATTTTGTTTGTTCATTTGGAATGAATTCCGCTTTCTTATGCGATCAATAAATTCAATAAATTCACGAAATTGAATTTATTCTTTTTTTTAATTACAATTTATTGAGGTGACCGATTAGGAATTTTGTTGAGTGTATAAATACTATGATTTAAAATGATCTCCCTTTAATATATACCATTTATTAAATTCATAGTATCCTAGTGATTCGGCACCTTTCACTGTCACTGTATGAATATAGCGTGTGTGTGGTTGAATCCTTATATGTGATCCCACTCATATAAGCTATAATTGTATGCATGTAGGCGTGTGTATGTTAATTGTGCCTCCAGACGAGTGTGTTACATGTATGATGTAGAAATACAGTATTTCAACATGTGTTTCAGCTATCCTTTTTAGGAAGTGAATGCATACGTTTGATTTCTGTGTCTCTTATCAAAGCAAGGCGCCCGTCCGTAGTTCATCCACAGGTTGTGTATCCTTGGCTGTTCGCAAATATTTCTCCCTATATATATTTCTGCTTTGTGTACGTGAATCTCTGAGATCCCTCATTGGCTAGTCTCCTTATATTTTTCGAAAGTTGCCGGTGTGAGTTCAAATTATCTCCCTTTAATATAATTGTTATACCATTTATTATAATTCACAGTATCCTATTGATTCGGCACCTTTCATTGTCATTGTCTTAATATAGCGTGTGTGTGGTTGAATCCTTTTTTAAAATGTGATCCCACTCATATAAGCTATAATTGTATGTATGTATGCTTGTGTATGTTAATTGTGCCTCCAGACGAGTGCGTATATCAGCGTGTGTTGCAGCTATCCTGTTTAGGAAGTGAATACATACGTTTCATTTCTGTGTCTGTCATCATAGCTAGGCGCCCTGCCGTAGTTCGCCCGAAGGTTGTCTGTCCTTGGTGGTTCGCAAGTATCTCTTCCTATATATAATTCAGCTTTGTAAACGTGAATCTCCGAGATCCTAGATTTCGAAAGTTGCCGTTGTGAGTTCAGATTATCTCCTTTTAATATATACCATTTACTGAATTGAATGTCACAGTATCCTAGTGATACGGCACCTTTCATTGTCACTGTCTTAATCATGTTAATATAGCGTGTGATTGAATCCATAAAAGTGATCCCACTCATACAAGCTACATGTATAAGTGTATGTATGTATGCGTGTGTATTCTAATTGTGCCTCTAGACGAGTGTATTGTGATGTAGAGATACAGTATATCAGCGTGTGTTGCAGCTATCCTTTTCAGGAAGTGAATGTAAACGTTTGATTTCGTGTTTCTCGTCATAGCTAGGCGCCCGGTCGTAATTCGTCCGAAGGTATTCTGTCCTTTGTTGGTCGCAACTATTTCTCCCTATATATATATCTATATACATATATATATATATATATATATATATATATATATATATATATATTTCAGTAATGGGAAACTGGTAGAAAGTTTAATTTATGTTAATGAATACGGGTACTATTTATAAAACCAACATTACACAAGTCAATTTAGGATCCAATTCCAAGTTTAATATGTAGAATCCTGCTGCAGGGTAGGTTTCTGGGTCGTATTTAATACGGGACCTTCTAGAAAACACACCATCGCCCAGACGATGTCCATTTGAGGCTGCTGTGGACGTTAAGTATAGGAATGTATGGGAGCATGGTAATAGCAGACGTTATGGAGTCATTGAAACATATCTTCGTCTTAAATAAACCGCCAAGCTGTTGCATGGTTCCATTGCGACAGAAACGACACAGGACCCATGTTTGAAATAACGGACATGAACACTTCAAATAAAGTATTACAATAAGGCCACAAACAAGCTTTGTCTGGTCAAAATTTTTTCCTATAAGATAATGGCAATACATCAGTGGTAACGTCATTACCCACAAAATCAGAAATCACATTAACAGTTTTACACTTACATTCTCATGATAATGGTGGCGCATACATAAAATGCTCCGGAGGCGATGGTACTCCCCTTCGTTTCTCAGATAACAACATTCATTTGTCTTAATTATGTGTAACACATCTGTCGACACACTATATACTTCTTTGGCAGGAGATGTTCCTGTTTTTCTTATGAATGCTGAGAACATGGAGAATGGCCAATGACTACCAAAATGTTACCACGTAATTCAATACAAATAAACCGTGCTGACGTATCTCCTGATAGCTCGCGTGATGTAAGGTCCGCTCATTCAACGAGACCCGTTAGGAATTTGCTAGCATAACCCTTTGTTTGACTGTTTCCGGAGCAAATTAGTTCATATAGAATACCTTGTTCTACAAATGCTACTTATTTTACCATGGTTTGTATTGTTCCATATATCTTAATCAGACATCGCCATTTTTATGCCAAGTTTTAAAGTTGTTCAAGGAGATAACTCGTATTTATGTTTACTTCCATTTTAGCGTGTGAAGTCTTCGTATAGGGTGTCGATATATTCATGTGTTAAGCGAGATTTTACTTTCTCATCAGAGATAGATCTAGCTATTGTGGTGATGACGTATAACATTCCCGTTACCTTCAAGGGACCAAGCATTTGAATCCCCGATGGCTCGTCTAATGAGTTTTCGTTTTCCATTATTCCGGTCAATATTCTAAACCAACACTCTAACGTCTGTTTGCCAATAAGGTTTAGATTATTTGACATATCTTTTAAACAAATATTGATATTGTTTCAAGCAAAAAATTATTATAAACATGGCGTTTTATGCAACTTTGCAACAAGTGATCAACAGCAACAACTGGCATGTCCTGTGTAAATCCTGCCTTGGTGTATTTACTTAACTGATTAATACTGCACAGCTAAAATATGTTGAATTGTGCTCCACGGAACACGTGTGATGGCTGCCGTTATATACAACAGACTGAGATGTTTTTGTGTAACTAAAATGCAAGAGCTAACATCTTCTTGGTGTCAGAAAATATAATGAAACAAAAAACGATTTACTAGGAAGATCTGTAATTATATTTTAACTACTCAAACTCTGCTGAATTCTACGCTTATATACTCGGTAAAAAACGAAATGGACCAGAGTTGATAACGGATGTTAAACAAGGTAATAGGTGTTTTAATGTTTTAATTCATATACTATTGGAAAGATACATTAACATTTTGCGTTACTTTAAAAGCCGAAAACGTTAGTGAACTCGAGAATAAACTGGCAAAGAAATGATATCGCAAATGACCTAGGAGTTAGTGTTAAAATCATGCACATATTTTAATAATAAATTGGACACCATGCATATTGTAGTTTTAAAAAGTGTACATCACCAGCTAGAGGCACACTTAAACAATTCAAACGCGAAGACCGTTTTGAGTATGAATGAAAATTGATAAAGTAAGAATTTCGCAAAAGGGTCCGTGTAAAAAGTACGCATTACAGAGGGTCTGCACGTTTTCAGTAATGACCCTACATGATTTGCGATATCATTTATCTGTCATTGTTACACGCGATTTAAGTTACCTAGAGTTGAGCTTTCGAATAGAAAATATCGAAAACATATTTTTTTACTTTAAATATGTTAGTAGCATCCTTATCATAAATTATATATTCAGCCGGTTGAACAGTAACTTACTAAGAGAAAGACCTGACTGACGAAAGTGTTGGTACAAGTACTTTTTCACTGTTTAGGATTACCTGCATTATATTAATGTTCACGAAATCGAACTTTTAAAGATCGACCTTTTGTCCAACTTATTGTATACGTCAACATATTGAATACCACAACGTGGTGCATTTCAAGTCAAAATATAAATGACCTGAGATGTACGTCTATCAACATTTGAAGCAAGACATACATTAAACTTTCTACCATTAACAGCTGAGAAAATAATTACAATATCTGCATCGCTTAGCATTGCACTTAGTAATAGAGGGAAACACCCTGCGTTTTGAAATAAACAAAGTGCACGTTATTGTATTATTTCATATTGAAAGTGTGTTGTAGAAGAATTGAACTCATTTTGTTTTGCAATGTTTTTTCACACATGGAATTCATGATTCACTTTAAAGTATTCAGTCAAAGCAGCTTCTATTTCAGTTTGAATTTATATACTGTAAATATGTTGAGGGAATTGGCGACAATCCGATGAAATGTAATCCGGTGGATATATGTTTCTTCAGAGCAGTTACCAAAAAAAATAACAATATTTAAACATACTCATTTATTTTTTAATTTGACCATTTATTTTTATAATTGTATTTATATAAAAATAAAAATAAACATTAAATAACTAAAGCATGCTTGACACTAATTGTTTGATGCCTGCTGCATCGGCAATACAACAAATCCTCTTTGCATATATGAGCTGAAAAAAATGTATTTAACTCCTCAAAATTTAAATACAGATGGTATACAATAATTCACACATTTTTTTCATGACGAAATAAGACTTTTGTTTGGCAATGCATTATTAAGATAATCAAAGTTACCCTCCTAAATATGATAAAAACAAATACATGTCTAAGGAAATACAAATACGATTTACTTTGTTTTATGATTAAAACGGTCAGTTAGTAAGGAATCTAAATCGGATCGTTGCGTTGGAAAAAACGGATGCACTTGGCAAAGATGGACATGTAGAAAGAAACAACACGAAATAACATTATATTTGTACCGGACAGTAATACCGCTTTAGCCTTACATCCGCAAAGAGCAACAACATTGCAGATTCAAAAAATGATTACTCTAAAACTCTTAACGGAAAAATCTTCTCTGGTTCCACGATAACTAATTAATCCGTGATTCATTTATTATCATGAGTAAATACCATGTACGGTATAACTTTGAATTCTCAGTAAATCACGCGCTGTTATATGTGAATATGTTTAAGCCAGACGAACCCAACGTTTCAACTATGTCTCATATCGGTATTCCCCCTCTCCTGCAATTTACTAAGAAGCTCGTTCTTATATGAGTCTCTCAATGAAAAACACGTTTTTTTCTCACAATAATATTTTTTGCTGGTATTCCCATAAGCCAGGTTTCGAGGGGGCGTAGGACAGCTTGAACTGCGCCTTAATTAAACAATATTTGATGCTTTTAATCACACTTCACTGAGTACTAAATGTCCCTTTAAACAGTTGCAATTGCCAAGCAATACTCTTGTATGAATGCTATGGAAACCTTAAAGTGGGGATAATTTGATATTTTTTGTATTATAAATCAAAAGCTTCTACCTGCATAATCGGTATTGTGCTTTTCTGTGATTTCTTTTCGAAAGCAACGTATAGAAAATATTCTCTTGGACAAATTGAGAAAATGTTTGTAGATTTTGTGTTTTTACCAAAAATGCATTGCTTAAGGAAAATGGGTATTAATCCCTTGTGTACTGAACTTTTTAAACATATTTCTTTTGTTACTTTTGGTGATTGCCAATCGGATTACTCTATATACATTATTTATTATTTCCTGTTTTGCTTTCTATATAATAAGGGGTTCTTTTATTTTGCTCAGTATACATTCAGTATACATAGTGCATACTTATTTCGGTGTAATATGATCAGTATCATGTTGTTGTTGTTGTTTGCTCGTTTTATACATATTTCCAACTGACTGCAATACATAAAGTAGTAGAGTGTCCAAAGAGTGCTTTAAACATGTTAAAACTAGTTTTCAATTAATAATCTATGTTATTGACGTGTTCCTAAATCCTTTAAGGCGGAAACCGTTTGATGTATATTCTTCACTCCGTTTTTCGTGCCCTTAACGGTTTTCCACTTGATGCTCTGACTTCAGACAAGTCATGGACTACATATGAGATTAGCTTCTTAGGTTTAACTTATTTTTTTCATATTATTTACATGAACATTTCTGTCTTATTACACCTATCTCAGCTTTCTCAAATAGAAGGGGGTAACTCGGCGGGGATTATTTTCATTACGCTGTCCTGTTGTTTGGGGATGATGACAGGGTAATAGTGAGGTTTGGTGCACCCTTGAACCGGTTTAAATCCCTTCGGCCTTTTTTGCCACTGACCGTTCCAAGTCGGTAGCCCTATTGTCAACCAATTTGTGTTTGTGGTGTCTTATTTGGCCTTTTATTCATCTTTAAAGTTGTTCTTTGTTTCTATGTGCGTTTGTGGTTGATGTCGTCCTTGAATGCTACATTTGCTGTTCGATTGTTATATCTATGTTTAGTAAAGTTATGCCCAATTGTTGAATCGAATATTCAAATTTCATAGAGATTGCAATAATTGCCTTTAGAATTATAATATAGTCACCTACAAGCATTATCTTCTCTGTCCTTCACTAAAAGAGAACAATACTATCTATGAAGAAATGTACTCATTAATTCACAGGTGAGTTCACAGCTATTTGTTATGTTTCTTTTTTACAGTTTCATCTTAATGGATATTGCATGAAATCGTAAGTTGTCCTTCAGCAACACAGCGTAGCTAGCAATGTACCCACTTTCACCACCAGTAACGCCAACGGTGGCGTTGTTTTTACTAGTGTGTATTGTCCTTTATTTAACGCCGACACTAAACCTTTCTATTAACAAACATATCGGAAAAATAAAGATATCTTTTGGCCTAATACATAATTCATCCGTTTTTGTTTACTTAATATAAATTGCAATATGTTATGATAACATTAATAAAATGCATTCATCTGTATTTTAATAAAAATAGATATACCCTAATTCGAAGATAACAACTTTCACTATATTAAAGAGTAGCAACGACACGGACCACCCCATATGAAAAAAAATCTTAACAAAATACTAATCCTGCATTAATAAAATACTAACAAAACACTCTTTAGTATTTTGTTAGAGTGTTTTATTAGTATCACATTTAATGAAACATCAATTCTTTACTTTTTAGAAAAATGTTTTATTGATGTTTCATTAACTTAGAAAATGGTAAAGATGTTTTGATAGTGTTTCATTAGTCTTAAACATTAAGTTGGAGTATAGCATTAGTGTGACATTAGACTTCTCTTTGTGTAAAAGTACAGAATTAGTGTTGCATTAGACTTTATACCTTAAGTCGGAGTACAGAATTAGTGTTTCATTAGACTTCTCTTTATGTAAGAGTACAGCATTAGTGTTGCATTAAACTTATATTCATGTAAGAATACAGTATTAGTGTTACATTGCACTTGAGAATAAAAACAGATGTGGTATTACTTTAGCACTTTGAACGTTTTATTATCTTCATGCTGAAATTTAAGCCAAATTAACATGATGCATAATACATAGTCACTAAGACAAATGAATATATATATTTAATTGTGGATTTAGTCATTTATGTGACAAAGTATTTGTTTGTTTGTATGATGTTTTACGTCATTTTCAACACATATCTCTAGATGAAGTAGTTTCCATGGAAATCCATAGAATTCTATGGAAGTTGGAATGGAATTGTATGGAATTTCATAGATTTCCGTGAAATCTTAAAAAAAATCTATGAAACTTTGAACAACGTACCATTTTTCCATGGATTTTATCTGACATCAGGAAACATTGCCATGGATTTCCATGGTAAAATGAAAAATGCCATGGAAAGTTGGAGAAAATAAATGATGGAAAATAGCATGAAAAATAGCAAACATTTTGGGGGATGGAAATCAATGGAAAAAGTATACTTACTCCCTGATAAAACAAGTGTGCGCTTTAACAAATTAAGTTGAAAATAATACTGGAAAATGAAACTAGCAGATGCAATGCTAATTATTATTTGTTCTATTATGGGGACGTAAACCGGGCGGTCCCGTGTATCGGTCTATTCTCCGAGCACGTTAAAGAACCATAGGAATCTATTCGATAATAAGAGTAGGGCAGGTTCCCGGATTCCTACGTATCCTTCCCCTCTCTCTGGGGCGGCTCTTAATAACATTTATTGTGTTGATGGATGAGCCGTTAAACAACATTCAGTGTATTTGTTCTATGACTTCCACACATCCATATGAATCAAAATATTTAAACACTAGATATTTATAAATTATAATATAAAAATAAGTCTGCAATTAAAATTAAATTAATATAAAACTTATTTCATTGTCACATTTTGGGATTCTGTTTATGACAGTACAATTGATAATAGTTAGAAAGAATACATTTTTAGTGAGATGCAGTTATTTAAATTAAATGTTTAGTAGATTTTCAGAAATAAATTATATTGACTTGTAACAATGAAGATGTATATCATTTGACATTTTATCCAAATGTTCAATTCAGCATTGTGATAAGCCCGTAATGAATGTTTAATTAACCAGACCTAATAAATTATGTAGATTCATGATTTCCTAATTAACAGATGATCCCCCATTAACTTGGAGCTGATCATTAAGTCACTGAGAACGTTTGCAGGAATATAGACTTGCCACAGTACCACTTTACTTACTGTAGGGCACAGTTTGATTCATCAATTACATGAGTCATGTTAAAAGAGGCAAGACATATCTTTGTCAACATATCTTTGTCAATGAATACTAATTCAGTCATATATAAGTATTACTGTAGATAGAGTATGGTACATCCCGATGTTGAATCAACCAACAAGATGGGACCATACTCTGTTTGTTTTGTAGCACGTCCATTTCAGTTGTCCTAATTCCTTTATAATTGCTGCCGATCTCCCAACCTTTCAGTCATAAAATGTCTAGATAACGCTAAACAGATGTTGGGGAACTTAGAGGGAACTGAGCATCCATTATCCATCTGACATTATATGTTGTATATGGCAGCTCAGAATAAAAACCTGCAAACCCTACAAATTGCCTCTAACTCAAGTCTAGGTGTGGATTGGTTTACATTTAGCAGTTCAGATTTGAAAAACTGAAAATGTATACTAAGCTAGTTATGAAGAAACATGTGCACTTTAGGATTTTTAAACTTGAATTACAGAATGTAGCACTTAATGTAAATTAGTTGAAGACCTGGTTACAATGAAAAACAAATGGTGGAACATAAAAAACTATAATGAAACATTTAATGCATTGATGGATTTCATCATTCAGGAATGAACATTATGATGGATTTTAAACTCAACCAGAAACACAGGCAGGAATTAAAGAACACTATTTTGTGATTATTCAGGTAAGTAGATTACTTTAAACCTCTACTACTATTAATATTACATTATGGCAAGACATTCTTCCTTTATGTTTATATGGTTGCTAATTGAGAAAGCTCTGAAATTAATTGTTTACTTAGTTGTTTTATGAGCTAATTTCTTTACTGAAGTTAATGTTTCATCTGATTCGTGCATATATATTCATCTGTATGTCTTATATAAGAACAGTGATAATTAGTAGAACTCATGCTAATTTAAATTTCTTTCAGCTATCAAATTAAGGATAACTCGATCCTGCTGATTATGTCTGACAGTTGCACAACATTGCAGTTTACATCAGGACAATGATTAATTTCATTTCTTGTCACATAATGGTAAGTATAATGTTTGTTTAAATAATCTTTTGTATGTACTTAAAAAAACTTGCATGACAAGATGTGAACTTAAGGTGTTGGTAACATAATAGTTGACTATATGATGTAATTTGATGAATTTACTGTTTTATGACAGTGGTTATATTACTCATAATATATGTTCCTTAGATACTTTATACTATACCAAACTATCAATTATTGGAACTCAAATAATTATGCCAAAAGTGTAATAGCATGACAGTTTAACAATTACAAATAGTACTTTACAGCTGTATCTTTATACATTTTAATGCCTTATTAACAAAAATATTATAAATTCATAAACAACTATTAACATAAAACTATTTACATTAACTTTCAGGGTTTGAGATCTAGACAACAGTCTTCAAGTTGAATGGAAGAATGGACAGTGAAAATGGATTTACCATTGGATGCAAAACTGTTTATTATTATTTTTCACAATGTATTTTTTCCACTATTAAATGCTGTAAAAGTCAAAATTCCACAGGAGTTGTAGAGATAGGCTTGTGACTGTCTAAAGTAAAAGGGACATAGAAGGATAACACATTATTTTGAAGCAGTTCTTAATGTTAATGTCTACCAGTAGGTTGTGTTCAGTTTTTTGATTGTCTTAAATTATATTATTTTTTTCACTCAACGACCAATGTCACTTTTAGGGTCAGAGGTCACACATGTTTTGAGGGCATTTGTCAATTATTGACATGTTCTCTCCTTTGTTTATTGTTTTGATGCGTGATATACACAAACTGTATACTCAAAGTTGTGAAAGTTCTATTTTTTTACCGATTTTGTGTGTGTTTTGTTAAATATATATTTTTTTGTATTAATTTTGTTAGTGTTTTATTAGTATTTTATTAAAAGTATTCTATATGTGTTTTGCTGAACAGTACATCATTAGTGTTTTGTTAACAGTGTTTCATTGATATTTTGTTAACAGTGTTGCATTGATGTTTTGTTAACAGTGTTGCATTGATGTTTTGTTAGGAGTCTTTTATTAGTGTTTTGTTTCAGTATTTTATTGGTGTTTTGTTAATATTCAGATTTCAGTACAGCATTAGTATTTTGTTATTAAACAGTGTTTTATTGGTGTTTTGTTAATAGTGTTTTGTTAAGTGTTTTATAAGTATTTTGTTAACCTCATTTGCATGTCATTTGTGATACTAATTCTGCAGTAATAAAATACTAGTATAGCATTCATGTTTTGTTAAAGTGTTTTGTTACCCCTTATTTTCATATGGGCACCCTATAATAATACCACACAAGTAACAGAAACAAATACCATTGTGGTATGACGATCCCAAATGGCAAAATGTGATTTAAAAGCTTTAACATTGTAAATTATTTCAAATAACAAGAAATACAATTAAGTAATTGTGTGCATCATCTCATATACATGTACAATGAAACGTCGAAACATGTCATCTAGGAATCAGTGTTTTGATAGGGGTGTCATTTCCATCTAGTCTGATTACTGGAAAATGTGTATTTACATTGAAGCACCCTTGGAATGACAAGGAAAATCAGATGTATACTGAACAAAGTGTTCACACAGAGAATTGAACGGCTGATCGAAATTGACGGGTATTTGTTTCGCAATCAATACGGTCAATAAGAGTAAATATGACATTTACAAACTGGAAATCAACTACTTCAACAGTTAAGCTATTTAATGGATTTACATTCAATAGTGTAGTATATACGTCAAGCCATTCCGACCAAACTTAAACCATAATATCATCAAGTGGCCATATTCAGATCAAGCATCCGCTAATGGCAAATATTAGTATGTGCAAAATAATAAAATACAAAACGATCTTTAGATATATAGAACCGTAAAACAATTTTCGAATGAAATGGTTCGGCAAATATTAACTACGTAGTCTAAACCACCATTTGTATTGCTTTATATAAATAAAACTAGTTCATGCATGGCTTTCCAAGTTTGTTAGTATAATGTACACTGTATTTCGGAATCCGTATAAACGCATTTAAAACATAACAACTAAATAAAGCAGTTAATGACATAGCAAGTACACTATGTAATAAGCGTGTGTTAACTTTTAATTGGCGGAGCTATATTGACATTATCATTTCTAGAACATTGCCTCTAATTCCGACTTCGATGAGTTTATACTAAGTATTATCTAGCATGTCTATGTAAGTTTGAAAGCAAAGCAATGGTAAGTTAGACCAATATTATTTGTTTAAGTTCATAGGAGTTATGGTTTCGAAGTTACCATACAGTATGCGTAATCGCTTATGTTTGGACGAATGGACGGACAACCCCATGCCATAAAGTTCTGTTTTTCAAATGGACGTATACAACACGCCTATAGTACAATTATTACCATTTCCTTAACCATTTCGGTAAAAATCTCACTATACCGTATATCGATTGCTACATTATAAACTTATAGGCAGGGTTGCGATAATATAATGTTGTATCATGACAGCAGTCGTCAGATAGATAGTATTATTATTAATAGAGGATCTTACATGAGTTATTGTGTATTTTGATTTTAATAAACGAGTTGGATAAAATGTCATCATCTAAACTGTGTCTCAATATGACTGTGTCTACCCTGTATCACGATAACTATACAATGTTTTCTGATCATCTCTGCCAAGGCTCTGCCGAGTATCTTATCTTTTTATCCAACGAGCATATACACAGTCACAAATGTAAGATTCTCTGTATCACATAACACACATACAACGTGATAGTTTCACTTTAATGTTGTCAATTTACCTTATATATCGCGGCACTTTTTAAGAGAAATCATGACGTCGTTTTGTTGTTTACAGGACGTCGCTACGTTACGCGGCTGTAAATACGTTCGCCCTACAAATAATGCTCAATCAGGTTAATATCACAACCTCTATTTTATGGAGAATTTTTAGTTATTGGCTCCTCGACAGTCAGCTACTACATTTCATTTTTTCCCTTTTGCGATGACTGGACAACCTCTTGGGACTCTGATTGCACCTGTTCGTTCCGAGTGTTTTTTGGTCGTACTCTAGATTGCTTTTCTCTTTGGCCACCACTTCTGTGGTTGTTCAGTACAATTATTGATACATCTTTATGCATGTTTAGCATTGCAGCAACATTTAAGTGTATCGTTTGCTAACTTCTTTGGATGTAGGCTTAATTGTTAGTGATTTCGTTTTAGGATCTACGTAATTTTATTGACACTGTCTTGTTGTGTGCACATACATTCGATTAAAGCTAACCTGTATGCAATATTGCCTTCTGACCGTTGAAAGTCGGTAACCCTATCTTCGCCAATCATTATATCATGTATTGTCCTTTTCATTGACTTTTTAAACATGCCGATTTATTTCGGTTTGTGGTGCAGCGCAGACCTACGATGCCATTGGATCTGATTACTGTGTTTTCTATAGGACCAATTATCTCATTTTTGTTGTATGTAAACAGTTTGTTCAAATGCTTTTTTATTTTCTGGATGAACAATTCACATTTGATGAGTCTGTTCAACTTCTTGAATTTGAATTAATGATGAGTAAATTGTTTACCATTGTGTTCAAATTATAGTAGTAATGTAATAAGTCGATTGTGTATGTTATGGCATATTTCATATAGTTTTACACTTTTTTCGTAAACAAAGTTATTGCCGGTAGAACCTAAAATATGTTACTAGTGATGATCACTGATAATAATTCAAAGATGTATTTCTTTTCCGGGAGGAAACGATTATAAATCGTTTATCATCCTGTGTGGCATACTTGTGTTATTACAGCTGCATGCACATATCTTTTATTACGTGTCTTATAGTTGATCTTACAATAATGCATACAAATAATGTTAGCTAATGAAACATCTGGCTCGCATTTAAACAAGTGTTATATCATATGCTAGAATAACCACATAATACTTTAGATACTCCAGTATAACTAGGCATTAGCAGTGTTCATAACGTGTAAACGCGTTTGAGATTTCGCGAAACGGCGCGTACATTCTCTTTACCACCTTCTTTTATCAATTCCACAACAATCTATATTTAGTTATCGTCATATACGATTTAAATAGATAATCTTAAAATATAATACTGTTGTTAAAGCTGTTCAGAACGTGTTTATGAGGTATCCTAATCTCTTTTATGTGTTTGTTGTTTTTCAGTATTTTTGATACATGTGGACATTACAACAGTGATATGCAAGACAAATAATAAATTATGTAAGGTAAGATAGATCTAACCCACGGTACCGTTTTAAAAACAAATATTCCTCGTGTTAGAATTCCTGACTTTCACCGGAGATATGAACTATTTTTATAATGCTATTTATCATGTCGATGTGCATTTTTCTGTCCAATAAAGGGTAGACCTATTAAATTTTGCTTTATTTGGCACTTACCAATAGAGCAAATCAATGCGGAATCCCTCGACGTTTATTGTACGTAACGTTGTCCGACGTCATAAAACAAACAAAAAACAACAACAATACGCGTAACATTCTGAGAAATAGGTAATAATAGTAATTCATTCAGAAAATGTGGATAATCTACATCATGTACATGATAAATAGAATATTATGTAAGTACCTTTTACTATCAAGTTTATTAGGCTCGGCACGAAAATGAAGAATGGCTCGGCAGAGCCTCGCCAATCTTCGTTTTTTAAGCCTCGCCTAATAAACTTGCTAGTAAAAGGCACTGACATAATATTCTCTATATCTAGTATGGATTAGTTAAAGATAAGCTATGCATTGTAATACTTGTGTTATTTTATGCTTGTATTTGTTTCCACTAGATGCTTAAATCTACTGGCAAACGTCCGAGCTTATGTCATGGCGCAATGAAATGCGACCTTCGTTCGTCCGCCCATCCGTCCGTCCATCGTTTCTTCCGTCCATCCATTACCTAATTCGTCAGAGATTGTTGATACTAATACAATCTTAAAACAGTTTGAAAACCAATCAAGAGTTAAATACACTGTATTTGATTTGGTTGTACTCTGGTTTCTTTATCTTTCACATTTACTGTGTGTTTGCCGGGGTAGAAAACAACAACTGCAATCTCACACACTGTCTCATGTGGAGTGGATGGACCCCCTCACTCCTCCCAAATTCATATTCATTTTGTAATTTTGTATCATGCTCATTTAAGGTCATTGTCATGACACCACGTATGCAAACGTGGAAACATGGTTCCATCGTAAATTGAGTGTCTATAATTATAGAATGTGCAGCAACTCCGCTTCTCGGCCCATTTTCCTTAGTTTATCTTCAAATAAAAGGAGAATGAGCCTGGCACGTTAATTCCAGTTAGACGTCATATAAACTTTCATGTGTTGGTGCGCCTTAAAACTTAATTCAATTCAATTATCTTTCCCACTAGCTGTACTAAATTTGAATAGGATGTTTATTATAATAATGACACAATAAGGTTTGCAAACCAGTTAGATAAAAAAGTAATATCCTTTCTATATTAAAAAAGTGCTGAATGTTGCTTCGTTAGCAATCTAACTACTTCTGTGTCCATCCATCTGATATTGACCAATATTCAACATGATGTTAATATCATTATTAGCCGGGTGGATTTCGTCAGACTTTCAACAAGATAGATATGGCCCTTGAATTATTTAAAACTGCTATAGTTTACTTCGATAGTACACTTGCATCTTTCCTCCAATCCTATCTTCGCGAGACTGTTGATATCAGTAAGCGTTAAGACATGTTTAAAGAAACGCATAAAACGCATAATCGGATTATTAAATCCATGTATAAGGCCCTTCGTGCAATAAACGTCAATTTTATGTGTAAGTACGACAAGGACTATCACAACCTGACTTCTATGGTGATGTGATTTATAAACTTTGTAAGATTCTTGGTCATGATCACTTTCATACTATCTTTGTTAAACTTGTTAACAAGTTTATCAAAAAAGGTTATGACCCTATCATTTTGCAACGTACTGCATGCTTGGTGGTGGACCCTTTTACAGTTCGCCACTATGCTTTCCTCTTTAATTGTACGATGACCGGACAGGCTGTGGAACCTATGATGACGCCTACCTAAAGCCTATTGGGACGGTGGTGTTTGATGTTTGTCTATGATCTTCTTGTCGTGCCCTTAATGGTTTATTCTCCTATTGCTCTGGCTTCTGCCAAGTCATTGAATACCTTCATTGTGGCTTTCTAGGCTATTGTTTTTTTTTTGTATTATATTTACACGAGCATATTTGTGTTTTACTTATATTGCCTATTGATGCTGCTTTGTTGGTTAGAGATTAGATCATGGCGGGGATTTCTTTATTTACACCGTCCTGTTTTAATGGGATGACAGTAGGGTAAGTGTGAGGTTTGGTTGCACCCTAGAACCGGTTTAAACCCCAGTGGCCTACTTTGCCACTGACCGTTCCAAGGCGGTAGACCTATTGTCAACCCTTTTGTGTTTGTGATGTCGTTTACTTTTATTATTACTTTTGCCTTCTTGTTTTCTGTTTGCATGTTTGTTTCTGTGTTTTGTGGTTGACTGTCCTCCCTGAATGCTACTTTCCCTGTCCGATCTTTTTATATTTCTTTAACGCACAACCTTATCAAAGACGTGCGTATAGCGCTCATTCAAAACACTTTCGCTTGAAATGCATTTTTTATGGTTTTTGTCCTGACAATGGTGTACACTATTAAAGCGCTTTGCGTTTTTTTTATCCACTAACGACAGTTAGTACATTACTAGTGGATTTGCCAAGAACGCTGTGAATCACCTATTTTCCTATTATATCCTATTTTCGTCAGGTATGGAACTACTGTTTATAGACAAATTATTGGTATCCCAATGGGTACACTGTACAGCTGTTCTCCAAGTTTTGTGTTTGAATTGCTTTGCAGGTGATTTCATTTTGAATATTCACAAGATACTCAAGTAAGTGTCATCGAAACCTTCAACAGCAACTCTCGGGATCTGGATGATATGTTGAATACAGACATCCGTTTTGTCTTGGCTCGAGAGATAGTGAACCCTATGATGACGATTACCTTAATCCTGAAAGACATGATACATGCAACGTTTAATGTTTGTCTCCACTCTTGTGTTGTCGTGCTCTTGACGGTTTATTCGCATGATGCTCGAGCTTCTTTCGAAGATAATAAAATGCTGCATAGGTTTTTCGAAGTTTATGGAAACGGTAGCCCTCCTGGATAACCTGCTGGAGTACCATTTTAGTTATACAAATTGTTTGAATATTGAAGACCTCAACACGACTACAAGCTCTAGAGAAACGAACAAGTTGAGAAACATAGACCCCAAAAGGAGTAGCTTGGGGAACATCCCCAACTAAATGTGAATAATTAACATTATCAAAATTAAAACCATTTTTCTTGGCATAGATTTTACTAATTATTTCGCCATTGTCAATAGAGAGATACAAACAAGAAAAGAAGCGACAGTATCGGAAATGTTAGATTTGTTGAGTTGAAGTTCCTTAGGATAGATGTTATTAACCATAGTAGAAATGAAAGGATTGCCAATTTTCAATATGTCATGCAAATGCCTAGAGGTGTTTTCAAAGGCTTCAATTATATCTGCCTGAGTATCTAATGCAAGACTCAGAATGAAGTCTCTTTCATAGCAATACAAGAACAATTCGACACAGTTTGTAACCATAGGGATACCAACGATGTGTCTATAAACAGTAGTTCCATACCTGACGAAAATACTAACTAATTAGGAAAATTAGTACTTCACAAACTTCTTGGCAAGTCCACATAGTGTAATTGTCTGAACTGCAGTTTGTAAAAAATCGCTTTAATATGATTACAGGACAGAAATGTATATTTTTCTCTAGCGAAAGTTGTTTAAATAAGAGCAATAAGCTTTTCTTTGATAAGGTGATTTGGTAAGGTTTTATATAGTGTAGAGAAGTCATAACTTCTTATAGATGAAACGTGACGTTTATTGCAAATTGTATCAAGAACGTCTCCTGGAGTTTTAATAGACCAAAATAGACTAATCCCAGAGTTTTCATAAGTTTTAGCACACTATTGTTTAACGTGATATTTAGCGGCAGTAAGACAAGAAGATAACAGTTTTCAGATGTTTATGGTGGCACAGGCGCTATAATTCGAAATAAAGCGGCCTTATACGGATTTTTATGTATTTTAGGAATCCAGTACACTGTTTTGCTTTTCTCCTAGACCAGCCTTGAAAGTAGTGCACCGAGTGATATGTGTGGAAACAACATCATCCTCAGTAGATTGAACTGTAGTATACGAATTAGTGCTACCGAGTTCCAGAGATAAAACATTAACGTAATGTAAGCGTCAAACAATAATTAGCTGCTTTATCAGCAAGAACTTAACAAATGTATTATGCAATCTTGAATTCCCAATGTTAGATAACGAAACGAATAACTAGGCATCGGAGGAAGTAAGGAGGGGTTAGCATTATACCAGGTAATACGTGTATCTATAATTAAAAAAAATACTTGCTCCGTGGCTTTCTTTGCTTCTTGTGTCCTATATTCCCCTGATACTCTGTGTGTTATACTCATAATGATGATCATTATGAGTATACCACACAGAGTATCAGGCGAACATATATATGATAATCGCCTAGCAATGCTGCCTAGTTCGTTAGACGATATCACCTTGAGGGGGTTCTTAATTTACACTGTCCCGTAAAATCGGCGAAAGTGAACGGTCACACCCAGCGGCAATTATGCCACTAGACTGTCCAACCCCAGTTGACGGTACAAAAAAAAGTATCAACTGTTGTCACAATAGGAAATAGAACGTCCCCAATTTGGTGTGCTAGGTAAAAGTAGATATAGAAGTCAACAAGAAATGTAGATGCAAGGACCACAGACAACCAAAAGCATGCATGGTAATACATTGTTTGAATCAAGATTGTTTGACTGCTAGTATACATTATAGAGAAATCCTTCACTCGATGGTAGTCATGTTTTTGTGTTTTAATTCACTTTCATACGCTCGTTTGTGAAAAGAACACCACGTCTACCATCTCGAGAAGAATTTCCCTGTAATCGATCCCAGCAGTTAAATAAACTCTATATATTGTCTTATTGCACAAACCATAATAGTTACACAGTGTGTAGTAAGTTACATGTATGACATTCTACCACTGCGATTGTTCTTGTCTAGGTCTTCGAAAAAAAAAGAAGGAATATTCCCTACATGAGGGCGGGGGGTGGGGGGGTGGGGGGGGGGGGCATTCGCACTGTTTAACTGAATAGAACGAAGGCAAACATGTTTGAAATAGAAGCCCCTGTAGAGACAAATACATATCCGGTATAAAATTAACACTTTGTTTAGACATATTCTGGTATAAGTAAAAGCTCGTAAAACCACAATGTCTATATATATCTATGTAAATGCAAACTTTACTGGTAAGATATCATAGTTCATGTATTGATAATAGTGTGCGTTTAAAAACATTCATATTGAATGCATGTGGCCGAAGATATTCTCTACATCACTAAATATATTGCTGGCACTTATCGTTTTTCTATAAATGAAGTGGCTGTTTTTTGATCATGCAAAACAAGTTTATTACGGTTAAGTTTGTATAACAAAATATAATTAGGAACTGGAATGTTTCAGAAGATAGGTGGAATGTCTTTATGTCAGAACGACCGTCAATTCAATAATGAACGGCAATCCTACATACTAAGTAGTGATTCGTCTAACTTAGAGGTACTGTTGCATTCCGACACCACCAATTGCCCCTGTGGCATTAATACCATAGCAAGATTGGTGTAAACATTACTGCAGTATTGCGAATATACTAGCTTGGAAGTTATGGAAACATTTGCGAAATATATTCCTTTTACAACTAGGGCATGACAAACGCTAACTCTCGATTTTTGGAACGAAGGACTATGCGGGTGTAGTCGCAGTTGTATTTTGAAGCATACGTGCATCTACAACAAACAAACAACGCTATGCCATAACATAGTCAAATATTTCATCTCGATTTTCCAGACATGACCCAATGTCCATTTCCTTATCATGGTGCATATGTTATTATACAATTAACATAAAATAAACTCTAACTCTCGATTTCTAGAACCATAATGCCGCCTTTGGAACGAAGGACTATGCGGGTGTAGTTGCAGTTGTATTTTGAAGCATACGTGCATCTACAACAAACAAACAACACTAAGCCATCCAATCAAACAGAGTCAAATATTTCATCTCGATTTTCCAGACATGACCCAATGTCCATGTTCCTTTTATATCACGGTGCATATTTCATTATACAATTAACATAAACTACCCAAATTCATTTGAAATATACAAATATTGCTAAGTGGTAAATCTTTTTGCTAGACTTATAGAGACTGAAAAAAACAACAAGTTTAGCATGACTTCTAGGGACATAAAGATGTGATTTTCAAAAAAAAAATGTATTTATTATTTTCTAAACGAAGTATCAGAATTACCTCCAATATAATTAATATATATTTCGTTATACAACTGTATTAATTTGAACAAGCATGTTCCCAACACATCTATGCCATTTTATCTTTGACCCCAAACATACACGACTTCGTATCTCGTCTATGGACTTGGCATGCAGGTTATGTTTTAAATTTATTTTGTTCAGTATATGTTTCAATTATTTAAGCCATCGTGGATTGGTAACCACAGACGGTTGGCATACATGTACATAGGGTGCAACTGGGGACATTAATAAACACAAAACGAGAATAAGTATGACATATTAATATTTTATATTATAGTTGATCAATAAGTCATAACTGGTTCCCAAATATATATATTACAAAATAAATAATGACAATGTATTTGTTGTATATATTCACAACAAAACGTGGTAGTATTTCCTAGCAAATGTGAACTATTTCTGTTGCGTACACAACGTTAGTTACTAGAACAATGATCGTTAAATTAAATGCGTTTTTGAACTAGTCATATGAAATGTGTACAACATATACAGTCAGGTATAACACATTATATGAAAACATCGTATCTAGTGCACCAGCATGGGCAATTTTGAGAATGAATTATGAAATATTTAATTAGTATGTTCCAGTTTGTATTTGTTCTGACGATGATATTAGCTATCAGAAAGTGTGTGTTAATAAAAGCACAACACATGATCTGAGACAATCTATATCTAAAACGGTACAAGCTCATGATCGGTTCAAATGTCAATCAAACGCCAGATTATAGGTACAATATGTTAACATAACTGTTATTAACCTATCCATTGTACCATCTGATAAATACTGCGTTGAAAAATGCTTTAAAACGTATTTACTTCATATACATATCTATATGTATATATTTCTTACGCTAGGCTAGTGCTCTTCCAATCAGTTCTTATTTTGTTATAGTTACATGTATAGTGTTGCTATATGTAATATATAGAGAACACGAAACACAAAAAATGTAAAATTTCATTTAATATAGCGAAGGGTTAGCCCCGACCTAGTTAAATGACATATTCGATGCTTCATCCAATGTGTGTTATATGCCCAGTTCATTCGTACTGTTCAGCTGCAAGCTTCGATTTTGCAATATTATAATATTTTGTGTTTGATTAATCGTTGTGGGTGGGGAATATAAAATACACTAACAATCGTTTCTTAAAGGTTTGTAATAGGTAATGAAAGTAGTAAAGCATAACAAGTTGTGTATGCCACAGTAGTCATGGGAACGTATAATATGCATACTAAGATGGGAACCAATTTTTAAATATTTCTCGACAAACAAATTAATAGTCTACTTCATTCGTCAAATAACCAAGAAACTCATAATCTCTGTATATGTAATTTGGACATTTTATGAGGGTGAGGAGGATGTGGGTTATAAAACATACTATGACACCCTGTTTTTAAAACAACTGGTAAACCCTTTCACCCTTTCCTCCTGTACAATTTGCTTCGTATGCCTGTGTGATATTATTTGTTATACGTGAGCGTTTGGTATATGCGTACGACGAAATCTTGGGTTATGTTTATTAACGTCGGCCTTTTGGAACATTTGATTGGCCTTGTTCCTTCTGTAAGGCGCTATTCATTTCAGAAGCATCTATATTCAGTGAACTAACGTGTTACTGCTGGTTGAGTGATAGTGCTGAGAATGAACGAAGCCGACGATAGCCAACAAGCTGTCGCAATAGTCCAGCAGTGCTGATGGGAGCCTATTCTGAAAGTAATAGGGCAGAACCTCTGAAAATATAGTTACCAGTTATACGTGTGTTTACCAGTTTACAAACGAAAACAAACGTGCTACCTTGCAAACAGAAATTATCGTGATAACCGTAACTGGCTAAGCAAAACATGAATGAGTGTCAACAAATGATACAGTGATACAATAAACTGCGATGCTATATCTTAGAAACATACAACTGATGCAATTATGTATACGTTATTCATGCCAATTGTATTAGCTGTACAATCGTCAATCCTTTAAGCCACAATATACAGATCGTTCTACTTCTAATCTAGAAAGATGTGAGTTTAAGACCCTTGAAAGCAGACCTTTGCTCTTAATAAATTGTAGA